>WEKY01056813.1:0-32929 GCA_013390045.1 Picathartes gymnocephalus | reverse complement strand
TTAATTTATTTTAATTTATTTTAATATTTTTTATTTTATTTCTCAAAAAAATAAAATGGAGAATGTGTGGAGGATCTCTCAACAACCCATCAGGATACAACCAAATTTAAAGCTGCATTTATATCCCATGGTAAAGAGGAACAAAACCCTCTTGGTCTTAAAACAGGAAATGATCCAGATTTGTTAATCAGGGATCTGGTCTGGAGAGATCTGGCTCCTCTCTGAGGTCATTTTGGTGCAGAAGTGAAAATCTCATTCTGAAGTAGAGTGAAAAAAATGGAGCCCAAAAGCGATAAAAACCAGAAATCCTGAAAAGCGTTAATGAAACATCTGGAATATCCTCCCAACAAATCAAGGGATCAAAGGCTGCAGGAGCCGTTGTTTTTTTTGTGTTGTGCTAAAAGAGGAAAAGCATTCCCAGATAATGGCGCTCACCTGAGGCCAAATAACCCACTCAGAGCTGCAGGAAGCAGAGTCTGATGGCTGCAAAATATTTTCCTGGTGTTCCTGTTGAAGGTATTTTCCATAAATTTCCATGAGGACGCTCAGCTAACGGCGGTAATGAGACTCATTGCAGGTGTTTCTACTTAATTACTCATTAACGCTCATTTTGCTGTTTGGATTTAAACAATATTTCCTTCCTGCCGTGGGCTCCTGGGAGAGCAGGAAGCGATTCCAGAGGGTTCCTCTGTGGTTTCCAATCTGACCAAGGAGAAACTGGACTTCTGCTCAGGAAATCACTGAGATCTCTGGATCCTGATTCTTTGTCCTGGGCTAAAAATGCTGCTCCGGAGCTGGAGGATCCTGGATGTCTTTAATTATTTTGCAGCCAGGGGTTCAAGGGAATAAAGTCCATGGGATCCTGACTGAGGGGAGACCTTCTCACTCTCTACAGCTCCCTGAAAAGGGACTGGATCCAGGTGGGAATCCGTCTCTTCTCCAGGGTAATGAGTGACAGGATGAGAGAAAATGACCTCAGGTTGTGTCAGGGGAGGTTTAGATTGGATATCAGGGAAAATTTTATCATGGAAAGGGTTGCAAAGGATTGGAACAGCTGCCCAGAGAAGTGGCGGAGTTACCATCCCTGGGAGTGTTCAAAAAATGTGTGGACTTGAGGAACTGGTTTAGTTTTGAACACGGTGGTTGGTGGCCTTTGATGATCTCAAAGGTCTTTTCCAGCCTTGAGGAGCCAATGATTCTTCCCCTGAATGAGGTGAGGAGCCAATGTCAGAGCAGGGAGCAAATCCCAGAAATTAAATATTCCCTTTTCTCTTTGTAAAAGTCTGAGGAGGTGATTTGACCTTGAGAATGACTCTTCACAATGCCAATATTCTCTTCCCTAACATGACATTCCCATGGGAACAGGGGTGGAACGAGATGATCTTTAGAGTCTCTTCCAACCCAAACCATTCCATGATTCTGTGATTTTATATCCAGTCCCAAATGTTGTTACTTTTGCTGACTTGATGAGTTGTGAGGGTGCAGAAGAGTTGAACTTCGAGAATTATGACAGTTCTTTGAGACTTATGAAGGTTAAATTCCTCCATCCACCCCATGAAATATTAATATGGATATTTCTGACTATGTCCTTACAATTATGCTTGTCCTACAGAAAGGGAAAGGTTCGAGGTTTAAACTCACCATGACTCACATGTTTAAACCAAAATAAATGAAGAGTAAAGGCAGCAGGTTTAATTTAACCTCCTTGGTTACCCTGTGCAGCTGAAAGGGTGGAAGAGGACATAAGAACCCTGCAAAATCTGCTCTGAACTCAGGTGAAGGGTCTTAATGGAGTTGGTGCAATTGGATTTCACTGCTGGACATGGAACATCTGCTTATTTCAGTCAGGAATGTTCATGGAAGCAAATACATCCTCAGGATGCTAAAAATGACATTTCAGGATTTTTCCAGGTTGTTTGGGCCCTGTTCCAGGGCTGCCCTGTCCCATAACAGCAGAGACAACAACAGGACAACCCCACATCCCTTTCTAGCCCAGCTCTTCCCTGCTTCTGTAGCTCCTGAGGTGTCCCAGCTCCCTCATCCCTGTGGTACAAATTTCCCAGGCGCTGGCTCATTGAGATTCCCAGCCACTCCTTTCCCTGCTCATTCCACATTCCTCCGGAGCTGCTTCTCTTCAAAACTCATTAGTGGCATTTATCCTCATTTAAATGAGGAGAAGCCACACAGGTAAGATCTACAGATGGCTCATTGTCTGTGGAGAATCGTTAAAACTCGGGGAAGATAAAAAAAGGGTAAAGAAGAAGATTATGCTGAGAAGATAAAAACTCCCGCAGCAAATTATCTGTGGGAGAAAGAAAGAAAGAAAAAGGTTTGCTGGAAGGCAGGGCTGGCTCTTGGGGAGGACTCAGGCAACCTTGGAAGGAGCAGAGGGGAATGTGTGGAGAGAATTTCATTTCTCAAAGTGACAAGAAAAGGAAAAAGCAGAACAAAGTGATTAAAGAGGGAGGAAAGAGTGAGCTGATGAGCTGGGGAGAAGAAGATTTGTGGGGAAAAAAGTGGTGCTCAAACAGCAAAGTTATTTCTGGGTGAGGGACCTAAAAGTGTTCCCCAGAGCTCAAATCCTGCAGTTTTGGCCACATCCTGGCTTGGTGTCCAAAGCAAGGCTGGGAGGTGCACAAGCACATTTGGACCCTGGGCCATTCTCCAAGGGATCATGGAATTATGGAATGGTTTGGGATGGAAGGGACGTTCAAGTTCATGCAGTTCCAACCCCTGCCATGGGCAAGGACACTTCCCCTAGACAAGGTTGCTCCAAGCTCCAGCAATCTGACCTCAGACATTTCCAAAGAGGGATGTTTTAGATTAGATATAAGGAAGGAAATCTTCACTATAAGAGAGGTGAAGCACTAGAAGAGAATTCCCAAAGCTGTGGATATCCTATCCTTGGGATGTTTTAGTAACCAGATAACTCAGAGTCATCAAACCTTTCCCACCACTGGGTGAAGATACTTCCTTTGTTAAGCTGAAATTCTCAGTTCGGCAGCAGAGCTGAGACTGGGCTCGTTGTTTTCACTTTTCTCAAAGTCTTAAAAATGTACAGAGGTATTAAGGGCATCCTGAAACAAAACACACAATTCCTATTCAGTTTTATGTCGTCCCCTGGGCATTAAATATTAACAAAAGCATCTTGCAGTTAAAAGGGGCCTGTACAATGAGCTCTTGACCCCCAAACCACTGCTGGCATCTACCAGGAACTAAATAAATCCCTTCTTCCATCACCTCAGTCACCCCGAGGGGTTGGGGGCAACGGGGTTTGGTGCTTTTTAACTCCACCCTCATCCTGCTTGTGTTTAAAACACATTTTTTCCCTGCAGGTTTCTTGTTTGCTGTTCACAGTTTTTTCACTGGGATTTATGTGCTGCCAGTATTCAGCTGATAAGTCCCTGTTTATCTCCTAAATTGTTTTCAAACCCTTTTTTTTTTTTAATGATGTGCAGAATAAGCAGAGGATCGACCTCCACTGTAGTGGAACCATTTTAATTAGGATCATTCCAGGCTGGGTGGGACTCGGAGTGACCTGGGCTAGTGGGAGGTGTCCCTGTCCAGAGATTGGAACCAGATGATCTTTAAGGTCCCCTCCATCCCAAGCAATTCCATAATTCCATGATTCTAAGATTACAGTGGTCACACACCTCACCATTCCCAGCAGCTGCCTGAGGAAGTGATGGAGTAGGAGCTGCCTTCTTACCCTAATTTAAAAAAAAAAACAACTGGAACATTTGTGTATTAATGGGCATTGTTTTCATTGTTTTCCCAATGGCAGATGAGCATTTTTAGGAACACCCAGCAGGATCAGGAGGAATTACAGACTCCAGACCTGATGCATCCTGGTCGTTTGCTGTCCAAGGAATATTTCTAGGCATTTTCCAACTTTCTGCAGTGCCTGTGTGAATTACTGCTCATTCTCCCACATTTTTATATATGTAAAGGATAAAACTGAGGCAGAGGGAGATTTTAAAAAGGCTTCAAAAGGGATACATGGAAGAATAAGAGAAAAAAATCTGGTTTTTCTGACTCCTTCCTGCTGTAGGATAAAAGGCTATTTTCCTGTTTGGTTCTGAGAGTTTATGGATTCCTTATCTTTTTTGTTCTAACTCTCCCACCAGTTTTTCCAGGTTTTCCAGCTCTGCAATCCCTAACTACAACAGCTTCTACCTCAGTCATGGAACTTTGAAAGCCAAGAGGTGCTGCTGCTGCTGCTGCTCAGACAAAAACTCTGAGCAGCCTCCTTGCCTGATTCTGCTCACTTTGGCTTCACTTTTCCAGCTGTTTTCCCCAGACACATGGATGAAAAACTTCTTTTAAAAATCTCCAACCTGGATTTTTGAGTAATTCTACATCTTCAACAAAGAGGAATGTCCTGGGGCTGGAATAGAAAGGTATAAACTCCATCTATACCTCATCAAACAGACATCAAAGCACATTTGGCAGCAGGAAAAGGATGTGTTCTGTCCAGGAAAGTCTGGTTAGCAGGGAAATTTTCAGGAAAACCAAATGCCATGAAGTAAGGCACCACAGAAATACAAGATCTCCCCATGGATTATATTAAGAGGTCATTTTCTGCAGCAGATTTCTGAGGATTCAAGGGATTTTCCTTCTTTTCTATCTAATAATCAGCCAAGCAGCATTGTCATCCTCTGTCATTCCCTCTACCCATATCCGTGAAATCATTAGCTCCATCTTCCAGCTCCTTTAGAAGTACAGAAAGGTAAAAATCAGTCATAAAGGATCAGGAAAAAAACCCTAGAAGAGATTTTATAGTTAGGGATGAAAACTGCTCAGTATTAAAAGCAGGATGCATCTTTCAAATATCTTCAGGTTAAAATGTTATTAAAGTATGAAATGTGTGTTACCGCATAGGAAAGCTGTTTGCAAAACCAGGTCTTTGCAATTAGGGCAGCCACAAACATTCAAAAATCATGAGATAAGGTTAAAAATGACATAAATTAAGAAAAAAACCCACAAAAACAATAGAAATCCGTTAAATAATGACTTTATTTATTGTGGAACCTGCTGGGTTTGTGCAGTTCTGCACCTGGAGCACACCAAGGACAGACCAGTCAGAGCAATCCTTCCATCAGTCCCAAAATATTTCTATTTGGGACAGTCACTGATGTGGCAGAAGGTTTGGCACTTCACATCTAATGGCAAAATCCATCAGTTCTGTGATCCCAAAACTTGAAATTAAATCCCAAGCATGAAATGCCCTCACATCTAAAATCTCACATTTTAATGAGTAGCAATTTTAATGAAAAGTCTGTAACCAGTTCAACTTTTCCAGAAAATTCCTTGACCTTTTAGAGCACCCAAGATAACCTAACAAGATATTCCAGTGGGGATTCGAAACACGAGGAAATATTTTCCACTCAGGGGTTCAGTGCTTGTCTCAGATCTCAGAACCTTTATCTAAACAAGAATTATATTTATTTTATTAAAGGTTACAATAGAATTATAGAATGGTGTCCTGGTTTAGGGCAAATTTGGGAGGAAACCCTAGAAAGGGCTCTCCTCTCACCGGCCAACTTCAGCAGTCCCTCCCCCCAACCAGTTCGAGATAAAAATCTCCTTAGAGAAAAGTGGAAAAAACTTTATTTAACAAGAGGAGTATTCATAAGCATAGCAAAATAAACAATATTGAACAAGAAAACTTCTCGTTGTTCTGAAGAGCTGGCACAAGCCAGAAAAGTCCCTTTGGGGGTGGCTCTGTAGTCAGGTTCAGTCTCTCTCAGGCCCGGGCCAGGGGCTCAGGCCCGGTGTGCAGCTTGGGGGGACGTCCCACCCCAAGGGATTGTCCTGATGTCCTGGACTTAAAAAAAACTGCTAAACAGTCCCAGAAGAAAAAAACCACAACTCTGGTAGAGCTCTTCTTCTTGCAGCCAACGAGGAGAAATCCACAGGAAAAGCCAAAAAGGGAAAAAAAAGAAAGTTCCCGGTTCCTCTCCCTCTCCGCTGCAGCTAAGAGCTCCAGGAGAGAGAGAGAGCACGCCTCGCCTCGTGAGCCTCATCTCCCTCTCCTCTGTAAGGCAGCAAAACAGTCCATGAGAAAGGAATTTCGTGGGAGTGAGGCGTTATGAATAAGAGAGACCAGCTCTCAAGTGACTTCAGCTCAAGCTTTATTGAAGGAACAGTCTGGGATAGAAGGGGGCACGCGGGGTGTGTGCACACCACGAGGAGGAGGTCGTCATCTTCTCCAGGCAGGTCCTGAGGCGCTGTCCGCTGGAGCTGGATCTTCTTGTCCTCGGCGGGAATGTCTGAAGAAGACCCCAAGCAGGGCTCTAACGCGCCTTTTTATACCGTTTCTGGCCTGCTCGGATTGGTGGGTTTTTGGATCCCTTTCTGGATTGGCTCATCTCAGGGGCTGGCTCTTGATTGGTCTTGTAGTGCCAGAGGGGTGTCCTTTCTTGATTACATCACCAGTTAGAAGCATCTAGATGGCCTTGCTGCTTCGCCATCTTGAACCTTAGTGAAACTACTACACAGGCGAAGGGGAGCAGGGGCGGTGGCATACTCGATAGGGAGTTGCAAGGGGATTATATTATTTCATTTAACAATTAGCCAGTTTCGTAACTGTAATAACTTTAACAAGAACCATTAACACTTAACTCTTGACAAACTGGTGCATAACCTTAGGTAAAATAATCGACCAACAACATTTAGTGACAACAGCACTAGGAACACTTAACAGCATAATTTGACAATTTGTTCTTTACATGAGGTGCAGTTTCTGCAGATGAGCTGAGCGCCGCTTCTTCTCCCCCCGTGCTCCCTTGCACAGAACTTAACATCCAACACAAGCAGGGCAGACGACTGCGGATACAAGCATCGTAAAGTCACCCTAGGACAAATGGTTTGCGTTGGAAGGGACCTTAAGGATCATCCAGTTCCAACCCTCTGCCATGGGCAGGGACAACTTCCACAATTCCAGGTCATGACAGCCCCATCCAGCTCCAACATGGAGCAACAGTTGTGTTTCCTGCCTTGTCCTCTGCAGAAACAGAGTTTAATCAAAGATTGTGGCCACTTTTATTGAAAATTGTTCTGGGCCGTTTCCACTCCATTCCATCTGTAATTAGTGAGATAAGGGAGATGGGATTTGGCAAGGAGACACAAAGTCTCAGTCCAGTAACTCTGTCACTCCGGGTAAGGAGCTGCTGTCACCTCCTTGGCTAAGAACAGCATCTTTTTGTGAGCCATTTTTAGCATTAAGGATTCCTCTGCTGCTCCAAAGCCACAGGGAGAGACTGAAAGGCAGAATGTTCATCCCCCATCTCAAATCCTGCTCTGCTCTGGAAGATTTTGATAAAGTTTTCTTCAAAAAAAGTCCAGTTTTGCCTTTTCCCATTCCCTGCATCCTGGGGATGGGGGAATTTAACTTAACTTAAAAACTATGAGTAACTGCTGCCAGAATTTCAACCAAACCTTTCCACTGCTGTGCACACTGTGATGGACAAGAGCTGTTTCCTCACTGACCAAAGTTTCCCAAATATATTTTTGGGGGTACAAAAGGAAACCAAGGCACCCACGGGTTGCTCAGGGTAGTTTGAGTTATTAAACGTGGCTGGTGACAAGGTTGGCACTGGAAACAAAGGGGGCTGATACCCACAGCTGTGTCCTGGGAATGGGGATTATCCAAGTCCATCCCACACATGCTGAGAATCTGCCTGGTCCTGACACCCCAGAGGCAGCAAAAAACAACAGGTGCCACCAGAGGTTCCTTGTGAGACCCCACCTGGAGCACCACATCCACCTCTGGGGTCCCCAGAATAAGGATGTGGAGCTGCTGGAATGAATCCAGAGGAGGCCACAGAGATGCTCCAAGGGCTGGAGCCCCTCTGCTCTGGAGCCAGGCTGGGAGAGATGGGAATGTCCAGCCTGGAGAGTAGAAGACTCCAGGGAGAGCTCAGAGCCCCTTCCAGTGCCTCAAGAGGCTCCAGGAGAGCTGGAGAGGGACTTTGGACAACGGATGGAGGGACAGGACACAGGGAATGGCTTCCCACTGCCAGAGGGCAGGGATAGATGGGATATTAGGAAGGAATTCTTCCCTGTGAGGGTGATGAGGCCCTGGCACAGGTTGCCCAGAGAAGCTGTGGGTGCCCCTGGATCCCTGGAATTGTCCAAGACTGGGTTGGACTGGGCTTGGAGCAACTTGGTCTCGTGGAAGGTGTCCCTGCCCATGGCAGGGGTGGAACAAGATGGTCATTAAGGTCCCTTCCACCCCAAACCCTTCCATGATTCCATAACTCCCTGGTGCGGCCCATCCCTGCACTCTGTCCTCTAGAGAGTAAAAATAATGTTCACATCAAACCCACAGCACCAGAGAAGCTTGCATGGATGGAGGTGGGAATAATCCCATCAGGCATATGGGGTTAAAAGTCACCCAGGCCTGACGAACGTTTGGTGGTGGCTGAGATCTGCTGGTGCTCTCTGCTGGAAACAACACAACGAGTGATGGCCTAGGCCATGTCCACAACAAAAATTATAATANAGCTCAGAGCCCCTTCCAGTGCCTCAAGAGGCTCCAGGAGAGCTGGAGAGGGACTTTGGACAACGGATGGAGGGACAGGACACAGGGAATGGCTTCCCACTGCCAGAGGGCAGGGATAGATGGGATATTAGGAAGGAATTCTTCCCTGTGAGGGTGATGAGGCCCTGGCACAGGTTGCCCAGAGAAGCTGTGGGTGCCCCTGGATCCCTGGAATTGTCCAAGACTGGGTTGGACTGGGCTTGGAGCAACTTGGTCTCGTGGAAGGTGTCCCTGCCCATGGCAGGGGTGGAACAAGATGGTCATTAAGGTCCCTTCCACCCCAAACCCTTCCATGATTCCATAACTCCCTGGTGCGGCCCATCCCTGCACTCTGTCCTCTAGAGAGTAAAAATAATGTTCACATCAAAGCCACAGCACCAGAGAAGCTTGCATGGATGGAGGTGGGAATAATCCCATCAGGCATATGGGGTTAAAAGTCACCCAGGCCTGACGAACGTTTGGTGGTGGCTGAGATCTGCTGGTGCTCTCTGCTGGAAACAACACGACGAGTGATGGCCTAGGCCATGTCCACAACAAAAATTATAATAAAAAATAATATAAAAATAAAAATAATTTCCCCCCTGACAAAGCAAAAGTACACGGAATTTTGTGGGGTTTTTTCAGGCAGTTCTTGAGAATTTCCCAGCCCTGCTGTTCTCATCAGCCAGATCAGGGCGTCAGCCTTGGACGTTTATCCTGTGTTTGCACAAAATCTCAGCAGCACCTGAGTCAGAGCATTAACAGAGAGGATTTCTTGAGCACACAGCATCCCCCCGCCGCTTTGCTCTCCGTGAGCCTTGTCTGAGCTGGAAACTTTGCAATATCACTGCTGGATTCTCTCCTTTAACAAATATTTGCAGAGGCACATCCCATCCGAAAATCTTGGCAGAAATCCCACACCCAGGTTTCCTTGGAAGCCATCAAGTTATTGACTAAGCACGAAAGTGGTTAAACCTTTCAGGCTCTGTTTGGTTGTCGGCTTTATGCTCTCCTGTGAATCACTTGTTATGGGCAAATGCACAGACAGCACAAACTCCTTGCGATATTCCCAAGTGGAAAAGCAGAAGCAACCGAGATTGTCTTGGAACATTTCATAAAGGGAGTGTGAGGAACTGGAACATCATTTGCTGGCTGCATAACTAATTAAACACACAGAAAAGATCTGACTCTTTCCAACACTGATCACAATTATCCATTATTCTTCTTGGGGTTTAATGAGTGTTTCTGCTAAAAGCCTGTTTGAAGTTTTAATTGGAGTGCTATGAGTGACATCCACATAACGAAATGCAGGGATTTCATATCCTTGAAGTTCCTATTTTCACATGACGCCACGCTTGGCTGCCCGGATGCCAAGGCTGCGCCGGTCGCAGGCGTCTCCTTTGGGTACCTTTCAGCAGAGCCCCTGTGGTAGACGCTGGTAGCAGTAGCAGCAGGCAGTTGCCTTAAGCAGTAACCAAACAAGTTGGCAGAAGGCGCAAAAGAGCCGGCAAAAAAGGAGGCCTTAGGCACCTTATAGACCAACCCAGTTTATTTGGGTAGATGGGGAAAGTAGGCTAAGCTTGGGTCCCAATGGCTCCCACCCTCAAAAGCCAGAGCCAGAGCCAGAGCCAGAGCCAGAGCCACAAGGGCCCTGCACCCTAGAGAGCTTGGCCAGAGAGAGCCCCTGAATAGAAGTGACAAGGGGTTTTATATCCCTGCAATCACAGGGAGGGTTCATGGGTTCAACCAATAAGGGATTAGCAGGGGAGTGGTTTGGGGATGAGGGACATACAGTACAACCAAGGAGAGGGTAGATAGGCGGGGATACATCCGAGGGAACAAATCAACAACATAATAACAAGGAGCTTTCTAGAATGGGGGGCAGGGTTTGGGGAGAACTGACAGGAGAGAGAGAGGAGTCCTTGATCAACCCGGGGAGGGATTAACTGACTGACAAAGGGGAGCGAACCAAGGGCAAACAGGGGTACATGGAACAAACCAAAGTACAATGAACATAAAACCCACCGCAACACCCACAGTGATCCCAAAGTGTTCTGTGGTTTTTACAGCTTGGAAAAACGGAGTCCAAAATATTGGGTTTCCCTTTATTTGTCTCCCTTTTACAGCTCTGCCTCAGTGAGCTGGGGAATCAGGATCAGACATGGACAGGAAGGAGAATATTCCTTTTGGAGTATCAAAACAAATTCTTTGTCTCTTGGACGGATCTGCCTTATGGAACTTTGCCCTCTCAAATCAGATCTTTAATTTCATTTGTTTGTGGGGCCTTGGTGCTTAAAGGAGAGCTGGGAAGGCCTTCAGAGGAGGATTCATCTCTGTTCCTTTTCTGCCAAGTTAATAGGAGATAAATCACCAGCTGGAAGTGTCTGTTTCTGTCTGCCAGCCACAGAAGGAGCCTCAACACTTCTCTAGAATGAGTCATTTGATTGATGGTTGTTATTTTAACCAAGGTGGACTCAGCTCTCAGAGTTTAGGACTGTGTATTTTATGGGATAAGGTACTGTCATCTCATCCAGCAGCATCAGTCCAGTTTTGGGAGTTTATCACAGAATCCCAGCATGGTTTGGGTTGGAAGGGACCCTGAGGATTATTGAATTCCACGCCCTGCCATGGGCAGGGACACCTTCCACTATCCCAGGTTGCTCCAAGCCCCATCCAACCTGGCCTTGGACCCTTCCAGGGCTGAGTTTGACTGAAGGCACCTCCCTTGATTTAAAAGCACGAAAAAAAATCCATTAATTCATCAGAAAATATTTTCTTTATACCAACTCAGTCATATCTCCCTATATTTTAAATATTTGTCCTGTTTGATATTGTAACTTTTCTAACTTTGTTCCAGTTCTCAGCTGTTGTCACACGTCCCTGCTGGATTAAAGATTTGTTAACAATTGTGGTGAGGATTTTTTTTTCTCCTTCTGAAAGGCTTTATTCAGCTAATCAAATCACTCTCCCTTATTTTGCTCAGATGAACAGACGGAACATGCTTCACATAAAATCAGAAATAAGCAGGAAAGGCAACCTTAAAACCAGGCAGGTTTTTCCCAGCTTTGGGAGTTCACTTGTAGATAAAATGAACTTTTCTGCTTGTTCTCTGTGAACCCAGTGAATGAATACATGAGATTCTGGAAGGACCTAAGTAACGGTGGGATGAACTCCTACTTGTTTGCCAGAGGGCAGGGTTAGATGGGATATTGGGAAGGAATTCTTGCCTGGGAAGGTGGTGAGGCCCTGGCACAGCCTGCCCAGAGAAGCTGTGGTTGCCTCATCCCTGGAAGTGTTCCAGGCCAATTTGGATGGGGATGAATTTCTCCTCGTTTGCTTGGAGGAAGTTGTAATCTCTGAAAATTGATTACAATGAGAAATAAGGAAAAATGTCCTCAAAAATTCTTCCAGCGCATATTTTCGCTATCCCAGTCTGGCAATTCCTATCACAGGCTTGGAAACAAACCAGTAACAATCAGCTGGAGAGGCTGGTCCGTGCGGGAGGAGGACCATGGCTGGACGTGAGTCCCAGACTGAGATTTCCATGTCTGATGGAATGCAGGAGGGAAGAGGAGGAAAAAACATCCTCCCACAGATTCGTACAACTTCCCAAAGACAGTTTAGGAACAGCCTGATTTCCATGGTTTTTCTTTCCAAACTGCATCTTCACAGCTCCAGCTCTAGCCACTACAATAACTCTGGATCTATGAATATTCCCTAAAAGATTTGATGGAGCTGTTTAGGGAAATAGAATGATTTTTTTGTTTGTTCGTTTTCAGTTAAAATTTCAACATGGAAAATTTCCTAACCTTTCTCAGTGTTCAGAAAGAAATATTTTCACTTTGAAGGCACCACTGGAGAGAAACACATTTATTTTATCAGAAAATATAAGCAGTTCCAAAATAAAACTGAAATTTGAGTATTCTCTTAAGCACCGTTCCATGATTTTCTTTGCCAAGGTAGGGGAGAAACTGGTCACAAGTCCCTAAGAAGGTTTAGAATACATATTAGGATTTTTTTTTTCCTAGAGGACTTGTAAAGCATTAGAACAACAAGAGAAGTGGTGGAATCACCATCCATGGAAGTGCTTAGCAAACGTGGATGTGGTTTTTGGGGACATGGTTTAATGGTGACCACAGCAGTGGTGCTAAATTGATGGTTGCACCTGATTATCCTAAAGGTCTTTTCCAACCTTAATGATCTTATGATTTTATGATAAAAAGGATATTTTTCCAGGCCTTGAAACCCATCTCCCCATCTGCAGCACCACTGGTCAATCCTGGTGTTCCTTGGCAGCTCTGAAGCCAACGGGCTCTGCCCCAACATGTGGGATTGTCCTCACGGACTCCTCTCTCCTCCTGCCAGCTGAGTTCCCGGGCAGAAAGACCCAGGAAGGGTTTGGGAGATTCCTGGCACCTGGGACCCAGCCCTGTGCAACCACACTTTGCTCTGCCCAGTCCCTGGGGGTGCAGGTCCTCGAGAAGGGAGCCAGAGGGGCCGTGCTCAGGGGTTTAAGTCTGTCCCTAATTATCCAGGCATATTCCATGGATTATGGAGGTCTCAGTCACGTATTCTGAAGTTTATTAAGGGAACTGACCGTAATTAGAGAGTCTAAATATTTCTGCTGCAATAACCTTCACCTTTCTCTCTCTCCCTGCAGTATCTCACTGTTGCATTTCCCAGAGTTCCTAAGGAGGCTTAGGCTGCCTGTTACAGCTGGATAATTCCTTTATCACTCCAAGGCTGTCTGTTAGATCTCCCTCTCTCTCTCAATCTTCCCACTTAATGTTCTCACAAAGTTTCTGGGGTTTAGTACCAATTTTGAGCTGGAGTTCACCCTCCAGGCCCTGGCAATTCCAGCAAAGCCCTCACTCCCTGTCAATCATTCTCCCTCAGAGAGATGTGGGTGAGAATCAGAGAATCAGGGAATAGTCCAGGCTGGAAAGACCCTCTGAGATCATGGTGTCCAACCATTCCTTCAGCACTGCCAAGGCCACCACTGCCCCACGTCCCCAAGGGCCACATCCACACGGCTTTTAAATTCCTCCAGGGATGGGGACTCCACCACTGCCCTGGGCCTGTTCCAGTGCCTGGCCACACTTTGGGGGAAATATTGCTCCCAAAATCCAATCTAAATTCCTGGTGACTCAGCTTGAGGCTGTTTCCTCTTGTCCTATTGCTTCTTACCTGGGAGAAGAGGCCGATCGATGCCCAGCTGCCTCCACCCTCCTGCCAGGGAGTTGTAGAGAGTGATAAAGTCTTTCCTGAGACTCCTTTTCTCCAGGCCAAGAATTCACAGCTCTCTCAGGCACTCCTCATCACATTTGTGCTCCAGACCTTTCATCAGCTTCATTGTCCTTCTCTGGATACTCTCCATGTCTTGTGTTTTTTGTTGTCTTTTAAAGATGTAAGGTCATACAATACCCTGAAGGATCTTCTGTTGAAAGGGAACCACGAGGATCACGAGTCCAGCTCCTGGTGCTGCCCAGGACAACCCCAAGAACCCCACCATGTGCCCGAGAGCATTGTGCAAACACTTCCTGATCTCTGGCAGGCTTGGATCTGTGACCAGCTCCATGAGGAGCCTGTTCCAGTGCTCGACCTCCAGAGTTAAAAGCTTGTGGTTCCTGCATGGAAATGCAGGAGACTGATGAACCCCCTCCAGAAGTTGAGGGTGGCTCCATTGCCTGGGGACTCCAAGATGACCTTGGGCATCCCTGCAAAGTTTCCCTGCTTTGAATGTCCTTTCTCCTTGGGCTGCGTTCCAGCTGGGACCTGGCCTGTCAGGATAAAAGCTGAGCTCCTCCCTGCCAAGCTGCAAATATTGTTGTGTTCCACTTCATTCTCTGTTTATCTTCCTCTGGTTCTTTTATGAACCACAGAATCACAAAAATCTTGAGCTGGAAGGAGCCCACAAGGATCACCAGCTCTGACTCCTGGCTCTTCCTGGGAAAACCCAGGAATTCAGACCCTGCCTTAGTTATTACCCAATTCCTCCTGCAACATAATAGGCTCAGGAAAATGGGTTCACACTTTGAATGCAGATTTGGGGAGGGGGGACACTTCTGCTGGTGTGGTGGGGCAGCTTGGAAATGTGGAAACAGTGAACTGATATTTGCCAGGAAATTTTCCCCCTGGGATGACATCCAGGTAGGTCATCTACAGCTTTGTGATGCTGCCCAGCATCATGAAATCTGGAGTGAAACATTAAACTAATGTACACAAGGTCAAAAGAAGAATGTTTTGAATTCTGCCCTCCTATTGTATCTCAAATCCCAATAAAAAAGAAATAGCACATTTTCCTAAGCCATTCTAGTTTTCTCTTCCTAAAAAGCAGCCTCTGTTCTCTCTCTTCTTCCCTATGAATTTTCCAGATTTGGCAAACCTCCTGCCATGACACTTAAAGAGTTTCTTTTGCTTCTGGCCCTCTGGATGATCGTAGTCTTGGTGGGTACAGCACAGACTTGTTCCTCTTCTTCATCCCCTCATGATCTCATGGTTCGGTTCATCACGTTATTCCCACACATGAGCCAAAAAATCATGGAGTGGTTTGGGTAGGAAAGGACCTTAAATGTCATCCAGCTCCAACCCCTGCCACGGGCAGGGACACATTCCACTATCCCAAGTTGCTCCAAGCCTCATCCAACCTGGCCTCGGACATTTCCAGGGATCCAGGGGCAGCCACAGATTCTCTGGGCACCCTGTGCCAGGGCCTCACCACCCTCACAGGGAGGAATTCCTTCCCATTGTCCAATCTAAATCCACCCTCTTCCAGTTGAAAACCATCGCCCCTTGTTCTGTCGCTCCAGGTTCCTGTAAAAAGTCTTTCTCCATCTTTTTTTTTTACCTCTTTCTGGTTCTGGAAGGCCACAGTTAAATCACCCCAAAGCCTTATCTTCTCCAGGTTGAACAATCCCAATCCTCCCAGCCTTCTCTCAGAGCAGAGCTGCTCCATCCCTCTGATCCCCTTGGTGCCTCCTCTGGACTCGCTCCAGCAGCTCCACATCCTCCCTGTGCTGGGACCCCAGAACCACATGGGGTGTCAGGTGTAGGGAATTTCTACATCCCAATGGCCCAGAAAGGGAGGGGTCATGGAGAACATCAGGACACACACACAAACATCTGCAGCTTCTTATCCCTGTCCCACACGTGAAGGAGATTCTGTCACGGCTGTGAGAAGTATCAGGCAGAAGAAAATTGACTGGAATTTTTCCACTGAAAATGTCAGAGTGACAGGATCCACGCAGAGCAGGAAAGCTTTAAAATAGTGATGCTGAAGGGCTGCAAACAAGCTCCAATTTTGTGGGACACAGAAGAGAGGAGTAATTTTCCTAGCCGCTTACCTGTCAATCAGTGCAATCATCTGGAAGGCCTGGAAAATAACCAAAATTCCCTGTTCACAAAGGAAGAAGAATGCAATTGGTCATTAAGGATCTGTGTAGGTGCTGGGACACGAGGCACTTCACAAGGGAGAGGTTTAAAACAAAGTGGTTCTGATGAGGGTGAAGTATTTGAAGCAAAACATTTGTTTGTGTTTGTGTGCGTGCACAGGGAACCTGTGATTTTTGCAAATTAGCATTTTCCAGTTACAAACAGGAGAGGCTGGAATATTGTTTTGGTGCCAGGAACTCCAGGCTGGTGATTTTGAGCAGCTCAGTGTTCATTTGGCAGAATCCCTGGCGTTCAGCAGCACAAATTCCACCTGGGAAAGTAATCACCGCCCTCATCCCTGTGTTTTCCCAAATTCAGTGGTTCTCATTCATTCAGGATATCAATTTTCCTTCAGCCCTTTGCTCCAAGCCCTCTGGGAGGGTTGGGAAATCAGCACAATTTGATGGAGTCCTGCTGCAGCCACTCACTGCTGGTTTCTGCCACGACACGGTCTGGGGAGGCAGCGGCGCTTTTGTGGAGTCGTCCTTGTTTGGAAAACAATCATGCCATCACATCCTGCCGGGCAGAGGCGTGTTCATGCCATCCACAGAAGTGGGTTCCTCACCCACCTTTTGTCAGGGGCTGACAGGAAGCCCAAAACCACCAGGAAATTGCAGCCCTGTGCTTCGAAAGCTGTCAAAGGATTCGTCCCTTCACAGGAAAGTTGGAATTAACAAGCCTGGAAACAGGGGCAGGACCCAAGATACCTCTCAGTTCCCCCCACGGGGATCTCTACTCTCCACTTCACAGCCCTGGATCTATAAGATTTTTTTTTTTCTCTTTCCCACATAAAAACAGCAGTCTTAACTTTTTTTTTTTTTTTAAGGCTGCAAAGCCGCCAAAATGCAAACCTTTAAATGTCTAAGTGCTTTAACTCTTTAAAACAGAGGTGTCTAAATAGAGACCTTTAAATGGAGAGTGTCTAAACAGAGGCCTTTTTTTATCACTTGTGCCTCATCTGGGATGTGGGATATTTACACTCTGTGCACAGGGTTATCATATTAAGTCATATCAGGTTAGATTTGGGCAATAAATTCTTCCTCAGGAGGGTGGTAAGGCCCTGGAAAAAAACTGTGTCTGCCCCATCCCTGGAAGTGTCCAAGGCCAGGTTGGATGAGGCTTGGAGCAACCTGGGATAGTGGAAGGTGTCCCTGCCCATGGCCGGGGATTGGAATGAGATGATTTTTCAGGTTCCTCCCAACCCAAACCATTCCAGGATTTTATTTCCTGGTAAATTCTTTGATCATCTCCGTCAGGCTGACTCCGAGTTGCTGTCAGGTCTCTTATTTTTCACCAACTGCAGCTTTTTAAAATGCCAATCCTTTACCTCAAACACTCAAGGAACATATTCCAGAGGGTAAATAGGCACTTGCCTCTCACTGCAGTGTAATTTAAACAGAGATAGAGTAATGTATAATGCCAGGCAGTATTCTGATTCCCCAAACTTGATTCTTCCTGGCAAGTTTCTGCCACTATCTCCCCATTCACCAAGCCTTAGGAAAAGATCTCACACAGGAACCTCAAACTCATTACCAGGCCTGCAGGGTTCACTAAACAAATGATCCCTCAATTTGGGAGTTATTGAGTTTGATGGGGAATCTCCTGAGTAGCTTGGAGACAACAGGTAAGGGTTAATTGTTCAGTTTCCTCCAGGGTGATGATCAAAGGCCACCGGGAGGAATCAGAAGAAACAAAAGCAGGTGGTTCTTTATTCAAAATGTAGTTAAGCTGTCCCAGGATATGATGGATGCTAAAAGCTTAGTGGAGCTCGTGGAATAAATGGATAGCTCCTGGAAGATAAATCCATCAAAGGCCGCTGGGACACAGAGAGCACCTCTGGAAGCCTCAGGGATAAAAATGACTGAACTCTGCAGGGCTGGAGGGAAGAGGAAAGTCCTCCTGAGCTTTCTCTGTACTTCCCATTCTTACAGTGGGATTTGGGGCACTCGCAGACAGGAGAGCAGCTGGATGGGCCTGGCTTTGTGGGATTTTTGTGTGTGAGAGAAATAAAGGAAGCCACACAAATATTTTGTCACAGAAGACAACCAAGGCAGAGAACAGAAACAAGACTGAGGGCCGTGAGCAGAGAAATCAGCACAAACACCACGATCCAGGACCCATCTGGGGTCAGAGAGGTCAGAAATTTTCCAGGACGGTCGCTCCGGCCTTTTGATCCTGATCCTTCTACTCCATGGTATGTCTGGCTGTTGAACTGGACCCAGGTGACCAGCCCTGCTTGAGCAGGAGGTGCTGCGACCATGAAGGACAGCTCATCATTCCCTTTACTCCTGATGGTTCCTGATGCCCCTCTGCCTCTGGATCTGGGGAGGGGAGGGGATGGGTCCAGTCCAACTCTCTGACCAACTCAGGGCTGACCACACCTTGGTGAAGAAATGTTTCCATTGCACTCCGTGAGCTCTGGTAGCCTCAGGGCTGTGACCATTCCATGGGGAGCCTCTTCCAGTGTCCAACCACCCTCTGAGTGAAGAACATTCCCCTGAAATCCAACATCAATCTCCCCTGGCACAGCTCCAGGCCATTCCCTGGCTCTCTATCCCTCTACCACTGATACGATCTGGATCCAAAAATGTACCAATGCCCCTCTGATCCTCTGAACTAGAAACCTTCCCGAAAATGGGCATCACAAATTCCACATCCAGTCGTGGAATCATGAATCAAGGATCAGCAAGTGGAAACCACAGTCCTGAGGTGGGGATTGTTCACAGGTTGGACTGGATGACCTTGGAGGTCTTTTCCAACCTCAATGATTCTGGGATTCTGGGATTTCTATACTTAGTGGTGACTGAACAATATTAAAGTCCAGTCTAAACCTCCCCATGCGCTTTGAACCATTCCCACAAATCCTGTCTTTGGATCCCAAGGAGGAGATCTCAGCACCTCCCTTCCCACTTCTCTTCAGGATAGCAATGAAGTTGCCCCTCAGCCTCCTCCTCTGCAAACTGGACAAGCCCAAAGTCCCCTGTCCTTCCTCACAGGACATGACTTCCATCCCTTCCACCAGCTTTGTTGTCCTGCTCTGGACACATTCAAGGACCTTCATATTCTTCCTAAATTGTGGGGCCCAGAATTGCATTCAGAGGTCCAGGTGAGGTCTTTCCAACACCACATAGAGTGGGATCATCCTCTCTTGAGACCAGCTGGTTCCACCGAGTTTGATGCATCCCAGGCTGGGGTTTTTGCCCTCTTGGCTGCTAGGACACAAAAGAACCATGTTTAAAATTTTGAAGATACTTCAGCATTTTTTTCAGCCTCAGACTGAAGAGAGAGGAAAAAAAAGGAAGAATATCTGGTTTAATTTGAGAATTAAGAAGTTATTTGGCTATAATTACAGAAGATCTGAAAGGAAGGGTTAGAGAACAAAAATTAAAATGGATTTGACAGGACCTGCACTGAAGATCTGAAGGCAGGAAGCTGTAACCATTCCAGAGGTTACACATGGCAAGAGTCCCTCAGAAGTTACAGAAGGACATTCGCCCTTTAATATTGCTTTCCTTTCTTTCAGTCATCTCCAGGTCCTCCAGGAATTGTTTGATCCGGTGGATAAAATCCTTTATCTTCTTTTATTCTGGGGATCAGAAGACAAAAGTCTGAAAAATTGATGCCATGCATCCAGTTCTACACTTCCAGGACATGGAATATGCTCTTGGCAAGAGTAGTCAGAGTTCAGTGGGTTCCAGCACGTTTTTTGCTGCCAGTCCAATATCCAGAGGATTTATTAGAGTCAACACTTGGTTTGTATTGTTGCAGAGTTTTAAGAGGCTTTCTGTCCTGATTTAGAAATTGGCAGTGATTAATTATACTGAAAAACCGTTACAAAAGTTCTACCCCTTGATTATATTTGATATTAAAAAGGAACTTGACTCAGATTTCTCCTTTGAGCTTATCCAGCTTCACTTTCCAAGGTATGCTTGTTGGCGGAGCTAAACCGATGTAAATTTTTACAGACTGTGATCAAAGAGTTTCTTGACCTTCCCTCTGCTAAGCAGCTTCCGTTCATTCCATTTTAAGACAAATCCAGTGTTTTAATGACTCTGCTCTGAACCATCTCCAATTTATCAACTTCTTCCCACTGTAACACGGCCGTAATCTCACCAGTGGCAGAATTAACACACCCTTGGCCAAATGGAGGATCCGTGTTTATGCCTCAAGGAATCCCATCAGTCCTCCTTGGCTCCTGCGTGGATGCAGGAGCTCATATTTGCCTGATGATGTGCCATGAGCCTTTCCCAGAGTTACTGCTTTGTATAAGCCCTATAAAAAAATCAATCCACTCTATATGGTAATTCGTAGGATGGAGTGAACCCCTGATGGATGACTGAGCCTCTTTATTTGCTCTGTAGAATTTTGACCTCCTTGAAATACACACTATTTGTCTGAGCGCTGTTTACTAAACGATCCCTGTGTCACCACACAGACAATTCCATCCTTCTTACTTAGTCCCCCACGAGCTCAGTGGCATCTATAAAATCTGATTGTTATATTTAATTCCCGGCATCTGAACAAGGAGGAAAATGCTTGATACTGAAGGGCCAAAATTGATCTTTTCACAAGTCCATTATAAATAATTATTTAGGACTGGCCTGACAGGGCCTATATTAACTTGGAGAACATTTGCACAGGAGATTTGTTATTTCTTGATCTACAGAGGAAGGAAAACACCAAATCTATTTTCTGCTGAGGTGCTCCAAGGCAAAACAAGAAGATGATGACTGAGTTCTCCTTTTTGATGCAGATTGAGTTAAATAAGTTCTTCAAATGCCCAAAAACATCATCCTCCCCCCAGAAGACACAATGACACAGGACACCTTTTAGTCCTATGTCCCTGCCTTGTCAGAGCTCCTCTTTTTCTGCTCCTTTTGCCACCAGTTCTGTTCCCCAGTGGCTGGAAATGGGTGGAAAAGGGGCTTCATAGAACTACAGAATATCCTGGATGGAAGGAACCCACAAGGATCATCAAGCCCAACTCCTGGCCCTGCACAGGACATCCCAACAATCCCACCCTATGCCTGAGGGCCTTGTCCAAACACTCCCTGAGCTCTGGTAGCCTCGGGGCCGTGACCATTCCATGGGGAGCCTCTTCCAGTGTCCAACCACCCTCTGAGTGAAGAACATTCCCCTGAAATCCAACACCAATCTCCCCTGGCACAGCTCCAGGCCATTCCCTGGCTCTCTATCCCTCTACCACTGATACGATCTGGATCCAAAAATGTACCAATGCCCCTCTGATCCTCTGAACTAGAAACCTTCCCGAAAATGGGCATCACAAATTCCACATCCAGTCGTGGAAAAATGACTGAAGGAACAGCAAGTGGAAACCACAGTCCTGGGGTGGGGATTGTTCACAGGTTGGACTGGATGACCTTGGAGGTCTTTTCCAACCTCAATGATTCTGGGATTCTGGGATTCTAATACCCAATGGCAACTGAGTAATATTAAAGTTGGATTTTTTTTCTCAGCAAAATCCACTTTTCCCTTCTAGATGCAGATTGAAACTGATGAAAATAATACAGCCTTCATTATTAATCTTAATGCTTTAACCCCTCACACAGGGACCTCCCAGCTGTGTGCCAGCATTTTCGTCTAACTTGGCAACACATCTTAACTTGGGCTCACAAAGACATTTTGCATCCTTTACCAGCAGCAGAGAAGTGGCTCACAGAATTCCAGATTCACTGAGGCTGGAAAAGACCTCCAAGATCATCCAGTCCAACCTGTGCCCGATCCCCGCCTTGTCACCAGCCCAGAGCCCGGAGTGCCACATCCGGTCGTTCCTTGGACACCTCCAGGGATGGGGACTCCAAACCTCCTTGGGCCCATTCCAATCCTTGACCACCCTTTCCATGGAGAAATTCTTCCTGATCTCCATCCTGAACCTCCCCTGGCGCAACTTGAGGTCTTTTCCTCTCTTCCAGTCCCCTGTTCCCTGGGAGCAGAGCCTGATCTCCTCTGCCTCCACCCTCCTGTCAGGGAGTTGTGCAGAGCCAGAAGGCCCTCCCTGAGCCTCCTTTTCTCCAGGGAACGACGATGCTTTTGGAAACAGGAATATCAAACAGAATCCCCCCATTTTATCAACATCTGAGGTTAGATGAGACAAATCCCACCTCAGTCTTCCTGTAAAAGCCAATTGAAGCCTACAGTGGGTGAGGAACACACCAAGGACAGGAAGCAGCAGGAAGTTGTCCCACTTCTCCCAATTTTCCATGAATTGTGACACTCTTTGGATGACCTGAGGCTACAAACTCAAAGTCTCTTGATAGCTTTTATTTATGGCAGTAGAGCTGTGAATCAGTGCCCTCATCGTTCTGGGTGTACAGCAAGGGTTTATAAGTGAGTTTATATGATCAGCTAATAAAAAGATAGACCCTGCCTTGAAAAAAATAACATCTGCTTTAATTACAAGTATTATTAATACAGCTGGGCAATATTTAATGCTCTGTGCATACTGCAGGAAAATATTCATTATTTTTTTCATCCACTTGTTCTGATTTTCTCCCTGTTTTTCAGGCATTATCGGTATGGATATAAGGAATTCTACAGAGGCAAAACCATATCCACAGGAAAAGTGCTGTTCCTTCATCCCAGTGGAGTGACAGGAGCATTTTCGGTGGAGCAGACTTGAGGTGACCCCGTTGCTATGGGGTTTTGACAACTGGTGGGAAACGCACCCTTCTATATCAGGAAACACAGCCAAGTTCATTCCCAGCATTCCGAGTCTGCACATCAAAGTTAATTTATGTAGAATTAGGATGTCAATATAAGCACGAAAAACACTGTTAATTAACACTTTGTGGCTGCTGTTGTTCCATGGTAAACAAGGCATATGACAGAGGAGATTCTGAAATGGATTTAAGCTCCCTTGAAACAACTTTTCCTGGAACATGAATATTCAGAGAAGAAATTGATGAAGATAATCAACCTTGTGGCCTTCTAGGATGGAGTTGCTGCATCAGTGAGTGAGGGAAGGGCTGCAGATGTCACTGAGCAGGGCTGAGTGAAGGACAGGGCCATCCAGAGGGACCTGGACAAGCTGGAAAAGTGGCCCACGGGGATCTCATGAGGTTTGAGAAGAGCAAGTGCTGGTTCTGCGCCTGAGTTAGGGCAAACCCCAGCACCAATCCAGGCAGGGGATGAGCAGATGGAGCAGCCCTGGGGAGAAGGACTTGGGGGGTGATGGGTGAGGGGCTGGACGTGACCCAGCCCTGTGCACTTGGAGCCCAGAGATCCAAACGTTTGGATGAAATTTGGGTTTATCCAAAGCACTGTGGGCGGCAGGTGAGGGAGGGGATTCTGCCCCTCTGCCCCACTCAGGTGAGACCTCACCCGCAGAGCTGCATCCAGATCTGGGATTCCCGGCACAGGAAGGACCTGGAGCTGCTGGAGCGAGTCCAGAGGAGGCTCCAGGATGATCAGAGGGATGGAGCAGCTCTGCCATGAGGGAAGGCTGGGAAAATTGGGATTGTTCAATCTGGAGAACAAAAGTCACCAGGGTGATCAAACTGTGACCTTCCAGTACCTGAAAGGGGACGACAAGAAAGATGGAGAGAGATTATTTGGAATGGCTTCCAACTTACAGAGAGTAGGTTTAGAGGAGATATGAGGAAAAAATTCTTCCCTGTGGCATAGTGAGGGCCTGGCAGAGATTGCCCAGAGAAGCTGTGGCTGCCCCTGGATCCCTGGAAGTGTCCAAGGCCAGGCTGGATGGGGCTTGGAGCAGCCTGGTGTAGTGGAAGGTGTCCCTGCCCACGGCAGGAGTTGAAACAAAATGACCTTCAAAGCCCCTTCCAACCCAAACCGTTCCACGATTTTATGATTCAGTCTGGATTTGCTTTCCAGACAAAGAAGCAATTTTCAAGGGAGAAAAATTTAACTTTTCTAAACTGCCCCTCTCGACAGACTCGAGGTTAAGGAACATGTCAGACTCATCATGTTCAGTTAAAAGTCCTCTCCAAATATTTTTGCGCATCTTTTGGGGTATTTTTTCCCCTCCCCAAACTGGAAATAATTGTCTGTGATATCCAAATTAGTCTGCGCAAATTTTATCAGGACCATTTGTAATTTAAATTGGATCTACAAAAGGAGGGCTATAAAAAAAATCTGTTCATTTCATGCTCATTATGTATCTCTGCGAGACTGATGACATTTTAATATTAACAATGTTATGGGTTCCATATAAAAAAATTAAGTCTACTTAATATTCCAGATTCTGCTGATTGGAATGTAGTTATTCTTGACAATGGAAAATCAATTGCTATTCTAATTAAAAAGAATGGCAGAGAAATAAACAAAACAATAAGGGAATAAATATATTCCATATATTAGCTAGGAGCTGGTGGTTTCTCTTGGAAGCTTATCTCCTTCTGGAGTGTTTTTTCCCCATTGCCTGTTTGGAACTTTGAACTGGAGCTGAAAGAGCAAAGGTGTTTCAAAAAGTCAAGGAAGCACAGACAAAAAGCGGTGCCTGAAGGAATATTAAAAATCTCAAGGAGTGGGTGCAACTGGAAATGGGAGCTGATCTCCCCAGTGCAGACAGACACCTTGACTTTGGTAATCCCACTGGTTTTCCTGAGGAAGTCCTAAAGCAATTCTTGTTTGCATTGTCTTGCAAAGCAAAGGTCAAACAGAATTCCCTTATCCCAACTCCAGGTAAAAATAGATTTTCCAACTAATTTTTTCTGCATTTCCCCCTTTGTTTTATTTTGTGCATCCTTTTAGCTGGGAATGAAATGAAGGGAAGATGGGGAGAAAAGAGAAGGGAAGGAAAAATTTTTAACTAGATTGTAAATACATAATAATAATATATAATATATGTTATATATTTATTTACATCTTTATGTGTGGAAAACTTCCCATTGGTTAAGGATTAATGGTTGGGCTTGATGGTCCTAAAAGTCTTTTCCAGCCTAAGTGATGTGATGATCCCATGATTTTAACTGCAGTGGAAACTGCCTGAATTCTCCAGTGTTTCTCCCCAAGCAATTTAAGGTGATGTAAAAAAATATCCCTACCAAGAAAATGAGATCTTCCACTTGCCTCTTTTTTCCCACATTTTCCTTGGAGATCAAGATTACTTCAAGTAGTGGAAAAGGTGTGGGGGAAAGGAAGAATGAAAGAAAAAAGGCTGGAAAAAGTTTATAAGCAAATTCACTCGGAAATAATGCCTGAGTTTGATTTGACTTAATTTTTTCATGAATCATTATGGTGCAAAAAGCAGGGGAGTTTTTAGGTTCGTACACAATTTTCCATGGAATTTTCCCAAGGAAGGAAGATCCAGTTCTCACAAATGGAGAAACAAATGACCCTGGAAATAAAAGTGTCGAAAAAAGTAAAATTTAATAACCTGAGCTGCAAGGAACAGTAGGAAGAGATGGAGGGATCAGGGTCAGGGAGCCGGAAATGATGGAAAAGAAAGTTCCAAGGATGTGAATCAAATTCCAGGGGAGAGATCTGTCCTGTTTAACATTCGCTGTCTGCAACACGGGTAATCACAGGCTAATCACCCCCAAATCACAGTGGAGTCAATAAAGATTGACTTCCTGTATAGACAGAGTCAATTCCATCACTTATCTCACAAAATTCTGGTGTCTTCGTCAGGTTGAGAAGAATAATTAACACCTTAAGCAACCCAGAATTATTGACTCACTTGAGTCGGGGCAGTCTGGTGGAACTCCTGCCAAGATGCCTCCACTCCACTTACTCACAATTTGCCACACTCGTGTGCTTGGTGTAGCCCTGCCAAGCGTTCACTGATATTTTGGAAGGAGATAAAGGAGGAATTATATAATTCAAGGTTCAAGTGCAACTTTATGGGGAACATCAAGTGCAGCGCCAATCCCAAAGAACAAATCCCACCAGGATCTCCTGCAACAAAGTGAGTGCTTCAGGGGCAGGAGAACCTCTCTGACCTACAGAGGTGACTGTGGGAGCTCAGTTCATGCAGTTGGACAAAGGAATTGCTGGCCATGGGTTGGCTGCTGTCTGTAAAGACACCCAGGAGGGAAATGCCGAGGAATGGAGACTGTTTGGACTAAAAAGACAAAGACTAAAGACTGGCAAAACAGATCTAAACCAGCTGTGCATAAATACAGCAGAGAAAATAGGAGGAGCTGATTGGAACAACCTCCCATTTGGAAAAACAGAGGCGAAAAACTTTCTGTCACAGAGGACATACATTAAAAAAAAAAAAAAAAGGGATTTGGAGCCATGGTAGCCACTGCCAGCAGGGCACCAGCTGCAATGTGCTAGGTTTATTTCTGGGTTCTCATCTGTTTTCATGGGACGTCTTTTGTGTCACAAAAAAGATCAGAGTGCTCCTCTTCCATTGGGACAGGCTGAGGGAATTGGGGATGTCTAGTCTGGAGAAGAGAGGGCTCCAGGGAGACCTTAGAGCCCCTTTCAGTACCTAAAGGGTCTCCAGGAGAGCTGGAGAGGGCATCTGGGTAAGGGACAGACTGACAGGACAAGGGGTGATGGTTTTAACCCTAAAAAGCAGGGGTTTAGATTGGATATTAGGGAGAAATTCTTCCCTGTGAGGGTGGTGAGGCACTGGCAGAGGTTTTTCAGAGAAGCTGTGGCTGCCTCAGCTCTGGAAGTCTTCAAGGCCAGGTTGGTCAGGGCTTGGAGCAGCCTGGGATAGCGGGAGGTGTCCCTGCCCATGGTAGAGGTTGGATCTGGGTGATCCTTAAGTTCCCTTCCAAACCACGCCATTCCATGATCCTGTGATCCTCAATGCATCCCTTTTCCCTCTCACCCTTCTCTTTATCAGTAGTTTCCTAAGCTTTTGTGAGAGACTGTTTGAAAATCCTTCATCTTTGCCTCACGCTTGTGATAAGGACCGAAACTGAGAACCCCGAAACCTTCGTGTACAGAGAGGGGGCCGGGGCCTGGCCGAGGTGGAAGGCTTGCCAAGTGCTGCTCACAGGTGTGCGTTTGCCAAACTGTGAACCGGTCCACGGTGACCCGTGAGAGAACAAAGAATCAGTCACGGCAGGCTGCCTAGGCTGAGCTCGTTGCAAAGACTGAAAGAACTTGTGTCTGTGCCAACCTATGAACAAACCCCTGAAACCTCGCACCGGAGGGGGGCTTGCGGCCCAGGCTTTACTGAAGTGGGTGACGTGCAGGTGTGATTTGCTGGACTGAGAACTGGTCGAAGGACAATGCTCTGGCTGTAAAAGCAAGCACAGCTGACCAAAGAAGCAAGAAGAACCTATTCTCGTCTCAGAACCATAACTCCAGCCATCCCTCGCTCCTGCAGTGTTTACTCAGAAACAATGGCTATTCACCCCACCTGCTTGGCTAATGGCCCCCCCTCCCCGCTTTTGGAAGGACTATAAAGAGACCCCCAAATCCACCGTGACTTTTGAGATCTCCCCAGTGAAGGAAGACACATCTATTAGCTGCAGGACCACTCTACTGGCTACAGTCTACGAGGACGCGTCACTTTGTTGGTAGCTATTCTCCTTTACCCTCTTTCCTGATTATTTATTCTTTATTTCTTGTTTCTCTCCCTTCTATCACATTTGAGTATTTTAATAAAAGTGTATTATTTTGCTTTGAAGTTGAATTTCCCTCGTGACTTTTGCACCCTGAGGTCGGGTTAACAAACTGTCACAAAAATCTGCTTTTTAAGCGGATCATGACAGCTTTTCACAGCCCAATCAAGTGAAGAAGAAAATTAACTCAACAAATATGGACAGATTTAACCACCTGACTTCACTGTTGTGTTGGATTTTCTCTATGTTCTTTGCCCAGTCTTCGGTTTGGCTGCCCCTCAACCGAGGGGCCAAAAGAGTTGGAAACCATGAGCTGATGGAAGGATAAATCCCCTCAGACACAATCAGTGTCTCTTGCTAATTGTTCCTGGCTCATTCTGACCAGCAATTAGTTCTAATATCCCAGCTACTTTAGCTCTGATGATGTGATATCACCATCAATCACTTTAATGACCCATCTGGCAAAGTATTACCAAGACCAACTTCAGCCCATGTTGTGACTGTCACCACGCAGTTCTGCTGCCATTCCTCAGTTCAAGAGCAGTTGATTCATGTCTGAATTTTATTTTTAGCCAAGCAGAAGTTTACAGGCATCCTGCCTAAATCTGGGCTTGTACCACCAGCATTTAACCGGGCTGTGCTGATATCAATAATGAGAAACCTCCAGATGGCAAATCAGGCCACTGAGGAGCTGAATTGTCCCTGGAAGGAACTCAACATTCATGGATGGATATCCAATAATCCCCAAATGTCTGTATTTCATTCCAGTGCTTGAAATCAGGTGGGTTAAATCTGAGCCTCTGTGCACTGGGATCATGAGAAGAGCTAAATTCAACACCATGCTGTTGGAAAAGTCTGATTGCTTTAAATGTTCTTCTGGCCCCATCACTGAAAACACACCGCAGGATTTATTTATTTGGATATTTATTTAGTTATTTATTTATTGGAATATTTATCCTCATGCCCCAAATTAGAGTCATGTAAGTGTTATTAGACTGGGTTGAAGCACCAAAGTTCTGTGTGGTGGGAAGTGTCAATTGTCAAATGTTTTAAAACAAATTTTTTTAACAGCTAAAACAGAAACAGATATCAAAATATTATTCTACAAAACAGGTTTTCTGAGGAAGACCCGGAATTCTCTTTCACGTAAATTCTGCTTGTTGCTGGTGCATAATGTGGATTGTGTTTGGTGGGAGCAAGAGAATCATGGAAGCACAGGATGGAAGGGATATTCAAGACCATCACACTCCAACACCCTTCCATGGGCAGGGCCACCTTCCACTAAACCAGGTTTAGAGCCCCGTCCAGCCTGGCCTTGATAATTAGTGTGCAGTCTGGATTTTTCATGAAATTATCCATGTCCATGTCTCAAAACTTTTTAAACCTGGCACAATTGTCCTGTTTTGGAGGCAGGGAAAATGAGGCACAGAGAAATGATTTGGTAACTCAGATCTTGGTGATAAATCCTCAGCAAATTCTTCCCCTGTTCTAAAGAATTTGCATCTCTTTTTGAGTCTCCTTTTCCTCCTAGGCCACCTGTTCCCACAGGTAATGGGATGATACTCCCTCTCTCCATTGAGAATTATAACAAAAATCATGGAATCGTGAAAATTTAGGTTGGAAAAGACCTCTAAGACCATCAAGTCCAACCATTTCCCCAGCACTGCCAAGGCCACCACTAAACCGTGTCCCCAAGTGCCACATCTACACAACTTTTAAATCCCTTCAGGAATGGTGACTCCACAACTTCCCTAGGAAGTCTGTTCCAATGATTTTTATCACTGCATCAGGTTTGATTTGCATCAAAAATGTAAGACAAACAGGTCTGGAAATAAAAAATGGGTCTAGGACAGAAAAAAAACCACAGATGAGTTTAAAAATTATCAAATCTCTTGTAAGGGGCTCCAGGTTTGTGGTGTGACACAGATGAGAAATACAGGTGTGGAGGGGAAAATTTATCCCAAGGTATTTCATCCCCCAGCTGGGTTCTTTCTACTTTCCTCCAAATCACTGAGTTAGGCAGACTGGAGTGATTGTCTGCCAAAAAAGTATTACCGGTTAAAGAATTGCTTGGAATGAAAAGGATCAAGGAATTAGAGGACCCCTCCTAACCAGGTGCCAATCAAAGATCCGTGGAGCAAACAGGACACCGTTATTATGAGGAAAACCCTCAGGAGGGGTGGGGGATTAGAGGTGTTTGAGGTGTTTCAGAAGTGTTAGGAGTTAATGAATTCCCCACAAAAATGGGCAAAAGTCTGTCTGATCCCACTTTATCGATTCCTTCCCATTAAACACAAGCAGGTCACAGCCCAGCCAGGACAAAGAAAAATAGGATTGGAGTCAGAGTGGGAGCGTGGAATTCCTCCTGCTGAATTAAAGCAGAGTCTTTGATGCAGAGGCAGCAGCAAATGGTTCCGTTTGGCTCAGCTCTCCCTCAGCAGCTTCATCCAGCTTCATTTCCCCAGCTTTTAAAGGAGAGGGGTTCTCCTTTCCCACATCCTCACCCACTATGGAGGTTCCTCTCCCAGAATAATGGGGTTAAAATAGAGCAGGAGGAACAGAGGAAACAGAGACAACTCTTGCTCTTTCCTGCAGGAACCTTTATCAATAAATTAAACAGTCCTGTGAGGAGTTTCAGTGCTCATTTCAGTGCCATTGTGCTGTTAGAAAAGCTCATGCTGAAAAAACTTATCCCCTTGTGCTCTTATCAGTCATGGGCCAGGAGTACAGGTCAGAGATCATTCCCAGCAAGCAGCATTTTCCTCGTTTGGAAAAGCAGGAGAGCTAAATAATGGGGAAAAATATCACTCTGTGCCAGCTGGCACAGGACCCAGAGAATGCTACCTAAGCAATTTTAATTTTCTTACACGGATTGGGTCCCTCACACCAGTGCCTTCCTGGGTCTGGCTGGAAACTGTCTGATCCCTCTGCTTTCCCACTCTCTCTCCACAGTGCCTTTGTTTTCCCTATTTCATTGAGATAAAACTCTTTCACAGAGTTTTCTGAAAGAATTTTGCTGCCCTAAACTCCATTGATGGAAGAGGGAGCAGGAATTCTATATGGGTTGACTTTCTTGGGGACAGAAACCTGAATTTCAGACAGGGAAACTTACCATTCCACAATCAATCACCATCCTTGGATAGAGAGATGCATCTCGTCTCCCTGATTAAGGGAATCATGGAATCAGGGAATGGTTTGGGTGGGAAGGGACTTTAAATATCCTGGAGTTCCAACCCCCAATGCCTATGGCACCTGGCTTGTGTCACCAACGTGTGGCCAAAGGAGCAGGGCAGCAATTGTCCTTCTGTGTGATGACTTTCCCTTGCTTCCTGGCTTCTTGGCTTGAGAGAGAGATGAAAGAGTCCTTAATTCGTTGCAAAACAGTGTTTATTGCACGGCAGCGCAAACAGCCTCACAAGGGTGAAAAAGGACAGTTCGTAAAAGCACAAAGCAGAAGCAGCACCAACAGCAGCCGAAGCATCTAAAAGTAGCATTCTTTAAGAGCGCTCTTCATTCTTCATTCTTCTGTGCATCCTTTGATATTGTTTGCTGCATCCTAAATTTCTCTACGCATTCTAAGGCATTATATTTGCTTATTGTCCAATCAGCTACAAACACGGTTCTATAGTGGGAGTTTTTGCACCTATCCTCTCTTAGAATGAATACGCATATTTTTTACATAAAACTTACGCATGTGATTATCGTGTTCCATCCTTCTGTTTATTGTGTTCCATCCTTTTATCAAACTACGTTATGCCATGTCTGTGTTTTGACTAAGGCGTAGTCAAACTATGGATAACGATATCATTCTATGGATAACGATATCATTCTATGGATAACTGTATCATTAAACTTCGAACTGGAGAAAAGGACACTTGGTCACTGACTAATTCAACTACTATATGTTTTAAGGCCCTTTAAAGCATTTTAAAACTTTAAGGTTAAATCTCTGTCTCTCATTGGCGTGGCTTTATGTATCTTAGTTTCTCCAAAGGCTTTAAATCAATCATTGCATTCCTCTGTGTCTCCGAGCCTGTGTGCTGGGGGCACAGAGGAATTTCCATCCCAACTCCAACACTTCTGTGCTGGGCACTGGTGAGGCCACACCTCAAATCCTGTGTCCAATTCTGGCCCCTCATGACAAGACAGACATTGAGGGGCTGGAGCGTGTCCAGAGAAGGGAACGGAGCTGGGGAAGGGTCTGGAGCACCAGGAGAAGCTGAGGGAGCTGGGAAAGGGGCTCAGCCTGGAGAAAAGGAGGCTCAGGGGGGACCTTCTGGCTCTGCACAACTCCCTGACGGGAGGGGGCAGCCAGGTGGGAGTCGGGATCTGCTCCCAGGGAACGAGGGACAGGACAAAGGAAAATGGCCTCAAGTTGTGCCAGATTGAGATGCATCCCTTCATTCCTGTCTTCCTTCTAAGGAAAGCACAATTAGTGGGAGCCAATGAGACTCGGAGGCGTCTCTGCATCTCTGAGTGAACTGAGGCTCCGTCTGTGCGAATTTTTTTCTGTTCTTCCTGGAGATCAGGATTCTGCCAAGAAAAGAGAAGCACCAGAAAAAGAGAAAATCCTCCCTGTGTTGCCAGGATGATCCAATCACTGTGGTTTGGGAAGGACCTTGAGAACAGTTTCTGGAACAGACCCACTGATATTCACCCCACCAGTCTGGGATATTTTTGCTGGGAATGGGAGTCCCCATTCCAGTCAGCCCTTGGCTGGATTTCCAATATGGAGAGTGACTGAAAGTGGTTTTTTTCTGGAAATCCAGTGCATTTCTCCTACTTCAGGTTCTCTTTCTGGCACTTTCTGGACTTGCTGTGTTAATTACTGTGTGTTTGGGCAATCAGGGAGAATGCAGCAAACCCAAAGAAAGGCAGGAAAAGTTCAAAGTTTACCTTTAATTCCACCAGGTTTCTCATGTATCCAGCCTTGTTTAGTTCCATCAGTCCGTTGCTAAATAGAGGGATAAGGCTCTTTATTCCAACCTCAAATTTGCCTAACCCCAGGCAGCTCCAACCCCCTCCTTTTAATTACCACTCCAATAGCAGAGAGCCCACGGTTCCATGAGTCACAAATTACATCTCCCAGCAGTGCATAACAGTCCTTTGCACACCTACAAACGATGAGTCACGACAAAATAGGAGGAAAACAAAAAAAAAAAAAAAAAAGGAAATTCAAAATTCCCCCTTCGATAGAAGTAGAAGGAAAAAAAATCAAGGGAGGAATTACTGGTGGACAGAGCATTTGGAAATGGTTGCTGGTTTCAACTGGGATAATGTTCTTCGTCGTAGCTGAGTTTTGGAGTTGTGCTGGAAGCAGTGTCAATAAACAGGGATGTTTTACTTGTTGTCCATGAGTTTAGTTACAAACCCACCAAATTTTCCCAGTTTCACCCTTCAAACTCTCCCCTGATCCCACCAGGGCTGAGCAATGTGTGGGACTGAGCTGCTGGCTGGGGTTAAA
>WEKY01056812.1:108788-119514 GCA_013390045.1 Picathartes gymnocephalus | reverse complement strand
CTTTGTTGAAGCACTGTGCTGCAGTACAGAAGAATTTCTGGGAATATATTCCCTTTTTCTCCACCTTAATTTCTAGTACATTTCATCTGGTGGAAAAATTCTGGGGATATACTTAATCATAACATTTCTATTTCCTCTCCTGGCAGATGCACATATCTGCAGTTCATGGTTTGTGTATTTATGTTTAGTCATCAAATATTTTCTAAATTTGGAAAAGTTTTACGTCACTTGCTACATTGTCCAAACTGCTCTCACTAGGAAAATGCAAATGGAGAGAGCAAATTAACAAACCAACTGTAACTTCTGCATCCACAGGGTTGTAAGAGCTTTTGCTGCATTTGACTTATGAAATTACTTTTGAATGTAAGCCTCAAATCTGTTAAATTTTAACTGGGGTTCTATAGTGAGCCCTCTACCATGTGGCAGAGTTGTGGAGGTCCCAGCGACACTACAGAAGCGCACACTGGGGAATACTATTTCTCATATTGAAAGTAATGTGCTTTCTAGTGCTGATAGTTGTGCTTGCACTGGCACAGTGAAGGGGGTTTCCCCTGGCACTGCACTACAGTCAACCAGGCTAATGAAAAAACAAGGGGAAAGAGGAAGAATTCTCTGGCTACAGCATTAACCTGAACTTCTAGGCTCTCTTGGCTGTAGCACAGACTTGGTCTGTGCCATGAACTTAGGCAAATTAATCTCTTCACAGCCGAGACTGATATCACTAGAATAAGAATGATAACACTGTACTTCTAACTGGGTGAAATTGTGTCACATTAGGTGAAAAAATTTACAGGTAAAATATTCGGAGGGCAATGCTTAGCCTTCGGGGATTAGCTGGGGTACCTAAGGAGTACAGTTACATGGAACTGCAGTGCTTTACTAGACTATACACAACATGGTATTATAAATACCTATGTTCAACAGACTGTATAAGATTTCAATGACAAACACCTTAAATTCATGTTTTCTCTAAAATCCCATGGAAAGCTGTATCATTTAAAGGACAAAAAAATCTAGGCTTTGCTCTCAGTTTGAACAATAATCAACCATAAGGCAATATGATTACATAACTTGGAAAAGAGGGCAAAATAAGATAGTGATGACTTCAGGAAATCTAGTATTCAAGAATTACAAGCAAGGCATTTAACTTATTTGTTTGACTATTATTGTTTGTCTTTTTGGAACTGTGGTGGGGAACAAGGACTGTCCTGTCCTATGTCTGGAGAGCAGTTAGAATAACCTAGTTGTCATCACAGTTTGAGAAATAATACAACACATGGCCAGCACCAGAGGGGATATTCACTGCACCATAACACCTTAGCAGAGGTCAAATTTGTGCAGAATCAGTTAAGTATGAACAGGTGTAATCGGACCACCATGAAATGGCTCTCTGGTTAAGTTGTTCTAAGTGAGGCATGGGACACTCTACCCTAATGGTATTTATAATCTTAAAATATCCTGGAGCCACAGAGTATCTGACACTATTCCTAAAGCAAGCCAGCAAGAGAAACACTTAATTACTGCTGCATCATGAAAAATATTTATCTTGTCAATATTGTGGATTGCTCTCTGATGTGGGAGTAACCAGAAGATATTTTCCTTTCCTAGAGTTATTGAATGAAAAGACAGAAACTGTAAGTAGTTTGCATGCGGTTGATTTAGTTTCACCAAATCATTTCATCAGGGTGAGAGACAGCCATATAGAAAGGGGATTACTTTGCACTTCATGCAACAAAGAATTGGCTCTGACATAGCTGCCCCATAACATGTGAGAGGCTGTGGCATTGCTAACGAAGTCTCAGTGCCCTTAACCAACTTAAAATCCTGCAAGTTTTCCATTTAATTTAGAATTTTCTTCAGACTATGTTGGCATTGAGCAATGGAGACAGTGCACATGGAAGCTAAGAGCCTGCAGTGGAACAGCATCAAGACAAAGCTAAAGCATGCTGAGCTCCCCTCTGCCACATACATTTGGTTTCTTCTACTGAAAACTGAGCATAGGAATGGAAAATGAATGTCTGCTCTGATCTCAAACAGGATGTTGCCAGGGCATACCCCATAGACAGAAGCCCAAGAGCAATCTTAAAACTTTCCCCTGCTGGAATTGTGGGCTTTGCCTCTTCAACCATGCACCTTGTAGAGTGTCGCAGATGAAAGTGTGCCCGCTGTGCCTTGCTTTCTGTGAAACTACACACTTTCCCATTTGTAGGGCTCCTCTTGTAGTTCTAAAAATGAAATATGGATTTAAAAAATGTCCCCTCTCCATTGTTAGCTTGTATTTTCAAGGTGCCTTCTGAAAGCTTCCTTGCTACATTAAATTATAACCATTTAGCCCTTGGCATGTTGGAAGATGCATCATGCCAGTGGGCAGATCTGAGAAAACATCATGAATTAGTGGCTGACCCACTGGATAATGCAGCTTTTTCTGGTATAGAATAAAACCCAATCTGTAACATTATATGCATTTTAAGACATAAGTATATACTCTCATACAAATAAACTGACATTGCTAATGCTTTAGGGTTTCTAAGAGCTTTTATATTTTTGTTCCCAACGAACAGAATCCTGTGTAGATTCTCTCATGTCGAAAAAGGAGTCCTTTCCTTATACACCCTTTTCTGCATTGGGAGAGTATAGGCATACTGGAAGGGTCTATCTCTGCTGTCTAGTTGTTTATTTTCACTCTGACTGAAACAAGCCAATGTTTCCAAAACTACTCCAGGATCCCATACATATATGAATCCATACTAAGATTTCCAAATTGCATTTCTTTAGAAAGTCAGGCTAATTGTGTACTGTGTTGTAGCCCTCACAAAAGAATAGAAAGTCAAGCAAAGTATAAATTGATGCTGAACTTGACTTACTGTTTTGATATTCAGATGTGTGCTAAGTGCAAGTAAATTTAAATACTACACAGTCCAATTTTGGACTGTTTGTTCATTGTTTCTTAACACATCTTTTAATCTGCTGTGGACAATTCTATCTCTTCCTTTTTAGGAAATGTCTCAAAGATGTAATTTAAACTATCTCATAAAAAGTGCATCACTGTCAGGCAGAGATATGTGCAATTGGGCTTGTGCATGGCTATTTTTTGGATTATGTGAACTGTTTCCTTTTAGGGGTAAATCTATTGGCAAGACAAACTTTCACTAGTCTTCATTCAAGGGAGGTGAACATTTGCTTATTGGCATTTTATACCTGCTTGTTCCATTATACTTTCTACCAGCATTAAATTTATATTACAATTATTAGTTGATATGTCCTAGCTTTTCAGGTCAACCAGCTTTGTTTGCTCATTTTTGTATGCAAAATATCTGCACATGAAGTAGGGAAGACACCCAATCTGAAATACTGAACTTCAACATTTTCTTTCTAAAACTCACCCAATAATCTATTCAGTCACATCTCCTGATTAAATCTACATTTATTTTGAATGTGATTTTCTGTCCAGTTATGGTTTTCTAGTTAAAATGAGTGTATGGTATAGGAGAATTAAAATGGATAAGAAGCTTTTTTCACATTTAGAAAACTGTGTTACTGAGAAGTATCCTTAGACATTCTAACTGGATAAACCAAGAGTTCATAACTTAAGCTGCCAAAGAACTTTGAAAAGCAAAATATGACATAGTTTTGCTGGATTTCCTTCTCTTCACAGTGTAAGATGTTGTTTTAAATAGCATTTCACAGACATTCTATACATCTCGGTGATGTCTGGACTCAATAAAGAAAAGGAAAAAAAAGAAGCAATTAAATATATCAAATCCATCCAGAAAGCTGTAACAATTTACACTTGTGAGGGATTCTCACAGTACCAATTAGGCTTGAGGAAATTAGGATTTCTCTACTGTAAGAATGTTTGACAAACTGAAAACTGTAGACATGGCCTGAGGATATGCTGAGTCCGTGGTGCTCCGTGAATTTTCTTTTGACTATCTGTCAACTCATTTTTACAGTGAAATTACATTTAGCTCCTGTGGAATGAAGGAAGAATTAACACTTCAATATTTTTTATCTATACATCTGAGTAGCTGTCAGAATGCAACCAGAAATTGCAGAAAGCTCTCTGTGGGAAGCTATGAGTTTATAATGTTCCGGTGATTCTGGGTTTGCCCCCTTCTCCAGTTTCTTGTACCAAGGCCACAGTAAAGTACTAAGTATGTTTTTCTTCTGGTCACCACCCCTTGAGCAGTCTAGAGCACAAGGAATGGTTGCAGAAATGAATACTGAGTTGAGAAATCCTCACAGAATTCGCAGTTATATTTCCAGTAATATATAGGTGGCCTTTGAAGTTTCGCACTCGGTGCAGTTTAGACCATGGATCTGAAATTTAACCATGACAGGATCCTACTCTGGAATGACGTTATTCAGTGTACCTCAGAAAGAATCGGGTATCTCTTGAATGCATGGATAATCACCACTTGTTTTCTCTGGTAACTTATTCCTCATGTTTATCTTGGGGAAATTTCAAGATGATCTCAGAAGTCTTCTTAATCTCATCCATTTATAGGATTGTTTTCCCCTTCTCTTCTATGCACTGTTGGATCCAACTGGCCCAAATCCTTCCTACAGTAAGTGGTTTACACCAGAGATCATTTTTTAATTGTGTTTTATAAATAAATAGTTTAGATCTTTGGGTAAGATTACCCATTAGCTGAATACATTGAAAGAGAATAACCGATATTTTTACTGTCTGCTTACAATCACTTACTGTACCAGATGAACAATTTCTTGTTTCTGATCAGACAAAATACAACAAGGAATTTAAAACCAGCAAATCTAAACCTGAGCATAAAGAAATGTGGCTCTAATGCTTTGCTTCTGTCTGTCTAAGATTCTTGAAGAGCCAGTCATTTTAAGAAAAGCCACACACCCAAGCAAGGCCTCCTTGTGTTGCATGGAAATGTGGCATCCAAGCAGACACCTCTGGATCAGCAACAGAACAGGGCAAAGACACTATCTTTAAAGACCCTTTTTATCAGTTCTGACTAGAGGGTTGGAAGGAATTTAATCAGTAGCATGAGAATACTAGGCCGGTATTCCAGGAACAGCCATGAACCTGCTCATATGTAAAGGCAAAGTCTTTTTGCCAAGATATTTATTAATACAGCACTGCAAAACAATGTAGCTTTGAAATTATTTTTCTAAGTTTCTAAGATGTCTAACAACACATATCCTAGGAGAAACTGCTCTGAGGAAATGGTGTGAAATCCTTCAATAAAGGCAGATACCTGCCTGTGTTTCTCAAAAAATATTTTTAAATTAGCACTTTATAACAGTTATGAAAATCCAAACTACACTTTCCCCCCAAGTCTTTCTCCTCAGTTGTAGAAATAACAAAAATATCATTAAAATCAAAACCTATGTGCCTATAGTATTTACTGTAGGAAATGAAGCAAATTAGTATTTAGTTATTAATGCAGTGAGATCTGAAGCTCGTCCTTAGTCCTACAAGTAGCAAATTCCAAATGCAGTAAAGCCAAGTCATTTTTTCTCTTGCTTACAAGGGAGCCTGAACTCCTTTCATTGTTCTTGTGGAATTCATCTGCTGTGTGAAGGCCCTGCTCACAGCTGGAGAAGTAGTGGCTGGAGTTACTTCAGTACATGTTTGTTTGTAGACTAGGTCTTAAAAAGATAAAACTGCAATAAAGTCCCATGTTATAGACCTTTGCATAGCAAGGTCAAACCCCATCTTAAACCCTTTGTTTCCCCTGCTGCTGTCATAGCTCCAGCATTTCACTCTTGTAGCAGCTTTTTGGTTTTTCCGCTCTAAAATCATTAAGAGTCAGTTTGTACCCTTGTGCCAGTCTTTTACCCTAAATAGCTTTTTCTCCTAGTGTTTACCCCTCTTCACCAGTGTATTTGTCGTCAGCTTTCATTTTCTCTCTTGATCTTAATTTTGCTAGACTAAACAAGCTGCTCTGTTTCAATCTCTTAAAAGGGCTTTCATTCCCTAACAATCCTTCCAGCTCTTTTCTGCAAACATTCCAGTTTAAGTTCATCCATCCTGTACACAGATGACTATGCAATTTCCTAAAAGAGATTTCATCAGTGTTTGGACTTCCCAATTTGTGTTGGTAGAGCCTGCTGAAGCCTTGGACCTTGACTAGCATTAGTGACTTCCTTTATCCTGCATGAAGTGAGAAGCCTCTATGGACTGCAAAGCAGTGAAGTGTGATGCTACTGCTGACTTTTGTTGCAAAAGAGGAAGTGTGTCATGTAGTGAACCACTTAGAGGCTACAATAACTGCTGTGTTTTTATTTCTGCCTAACTGTTCCTGAATTTCTGAACTTGCAGATTTCTGTGATCAGCCCTACTTCTGAAAGGGAAGACAAGCCTCAGGCCTAAGGAGACATTATCTGGAAACCTACTAGCACTGAAATGCTTGAAAGAACCTTAAAGTTATTGAGCATTTATGTGAATTAGATGTGTTTCCGCAGCACTTCCCTCTCCCTGCTACAAGGCCATGTTTGTGTCCCCCTCATTTCCAGCTGGCCATTCTCAAAGCAGTGGTTTTTTTTACTTTGATAGAAAGCTGGAGGACTGTGCATTTGAAAGGAAGACCCTGTAGATCTGGCTGTTATCCACCAGCCATTAGTATAGATGCTGCCTTGCTGCACACCCTCCTGCACCATGACCCAGACTGCAGCAGCAAAACAGTTGCTTCCTTGCAGGTCTGTTACGGAGCAGGAGCTGCTGTGTCCAGTAAATCCTCATAACATAAAAGGATGAACCTGAGCTACATCCCTCCTGCACATCTGTGGGAACAAGAAATCTGAGAGAGTTTCTATGCAGTTTCCATCTCATTCTTTTTTGATAAGGTGTTGTGAGGTCCCACAGATCTGAGAAGGCTGGAAACTGATACAGCTGAGCCACCAGTGAGGGTCCTCCTCAGGACTGGAGGAAATGGAAACATATCAGACACAAAGCCACAGTGGCTATGAACACATTGTGTGGATATGATTCTCATTTTCTGAGAGATTCTCATTTTCTGACAAAATTTCTCATTTTTCATGCCATTGTGAAGAGGGGGAAAAAAACTTGTCTTGACTGTATCTAGGCAGATGTAGTTGCAAAGTCTGATGAAAACTCACTGGTATTTACAGTAATGACAAAACTGCTTTTGATTTTCGTGGGGTCCAGATTACCTTGATGTTAACCATAAGGTATAATATCACAGCTTCTATTTGTCATCCTCTTTGATAAAGCCAAAAATTCTGCACATGACTTATTTTAAGGGATTTTAATAGCTATAATGCAAATATTATCACAGAGAAGGCGAATTATAGCCGTATGTGACAACTGAGCCGGAGATCTTCAGCTGCTGAGAACTGCCACAGCTTAGCTGAAATCCCATTTTGTTAGCAAAGAATGCTCCCCACACATTTAGGACATATGAATGGCGAAGGTGTTAGGAACTTTAAATGTGTGTGAAGCAACTTAATGACTCACTTTGGTTGAGCGTTGAGAAGCCCCAGCCTCATGTATTGCAGAACTTTTCCAGAGAAACTGTTAGAGGAACCGAACAATGTACTTGGGGTGTAAAACACATCAACTTTGAAAGAATTGAAGCCCCTGTTGTATATTACTGACTACAAGCTCAGTCCCACAAGCCGAGTAATGTGGAAAAATAACTGGAAACTCCTATTTAAAACATGACACCTTCCAAAATAATTTCTACAGGCAGTAAGAATTAATGCACTGTGAACAAAGCAGTGTTTTCTCTATAAACCTTTTAAAGGGAAAAAAAATAGGTTCAGCACAAAAAGTCTGCAGTTAAATCTCTGATGATTTAGGCATTTTCTTTTTTAAGTGTTAATAATTTATCAAGAGCTAAAAGTGTTTTCAGAAGAATAACTCCATGCTCACTCATTTTGAAGCAACTTTGGTTTTTCCTTTTGTTTTCAATCTGTTCTAGTTGCATTCCTTCTGAGTGGGAAAAATAAACCAAGTATTTCTAAGATATAAATAGTTGAGGATGAGATGAGTAATTACGTGAGAAGAAACCAGAGTTGATTGGTGATAGATCTAAGTGACATTATAATAAAATCCATTCTTTCCTATTAGCTCAGCATCGAGGAGGTGTTGATTTTATGAAACAATACTCCATAAAAATACAATGTATTGCAGAACATTATTATATCTCCCCCAAAATAAAAAGTAACAACAACAACAAAATTACCTTTCATTTTACAATAGACATGCAAATTCTGGCACATTAGTTCATTTCAAGAGTTTTTCCAGGTGTTCTTTCTTCAATTTTGAACCCTAGGAAAACAGCTAGCCCCACACTAAATAAGCCCTACTTTTCTCCATCTGTCACAAACCCTCACTCACCTGCCTGCTTTGGAACCTACTCCTTCTCAGCAGTAGGAATAGTAGCTGGTACTAACTGACACATTTTTCACAGTTTGACAGCCTTCTTAGCATATCTTTAATATTTAGGTTTTCCTCCCTCCAACCAGAAAAGTACAAAGCGAAAGACCATCAAGGAACCAAACAGTTTGTGCCTCCTGTGTAATCCAAAGGTAATAATGCTTATATTCCTCTAATATAATCAGTAAATATATATAAATACAGGTAAAATGTAAATACATTTATTTGTATAATTTAATTAATTGGTTATTTAGATAAGTTATGTTAATCTCTATTAAAATAATTATAAATAGACAATTATTGAAATGAAACACATTGGGTCCACATGGTATTGCCATATTCAATTTTTAATTCTACTTCCCTGTAGACAGAGAATCACTGTGTCTATTATAGTGAAATAAAAGGTCTTAAATGAACTGAAAAGAAATTATTAAGGCTCCTTGATCCTGTTTTTCCTTCTGCCTACTTCACATGCTTACATTTTCCTTCAAGGCGAAAGGTCTGTGCTATTTAAGTGTTCATTGTAATCCCCTTTATATCAGTGATAGAGAGAATATTTTGAAGGTTAAAGACCAAAAATTGTGTCTGAATTTAAAGGACATGGGGACGGGAGTATCACTTCATCTGGTAGGAGAATGAAACTCATTGATAAAACCTGCATGCCCTTCCTTGATATTGTACAACTCTTTTGTAAAGTTAGGTTCAGGGAACAGGGGAAGGGCTGATTGTTTATTAATCCTAGATGGCGAGCCATAGATTACTAGGGGAGCTTTATCTACAGTAGTTTTACTGCTGCAAGGTTTGACAGAATTTCCTTAGTGCGGATGAACATGCTTATTCAAGTAGAAGTTATTCTAGAAGCTGTGTTAGGTATCTCAGTGTTTACATATGGGTTGGGTGGACACCCAACAGCCTTTCCTGCATATAACTATTTTGGTGAAACAGTCCACTTCTAATCAGAACAGTAATAACTGTAAAACTTTTAAAAGTATATCAGATTTGAATGACCTTTTGTTTCTCAATAGTACTGCAGTGGAAACTCCTCTCTTTTCCTTTTTAGGAAATGTTGATCTAGATTAATTTATCTCATAGAAAGATCATCACAGGGAAAAAATAGATTGGACAATAGAGGTCTGCAACCTCAGTCGCACAACTGATGTGAATGTCAAATCTATTGATACAAATGTCAACATGAAACAATAAAATCAAGACTGGGAATGCTAGAAGGTTAAATGTAAAAATAGAAATGTTAAACTCTAAACCAAGCCAAATACTTCTGCTACTTAAAAGTCCCATTGAAACTGTTCAGTAACACAGGAGCACTGTCTGGGTGGAACAAGCTCATGTTCATTTATACTACCTCCTGTCATTGTAAAAGCATCCTGAGAGAGAATATACAGATGGAACTAAGTGTGGAATAATTGCCTGCTGAACTTGTAAAGGAAGGATTATGCCTATCTAGAGAGCTGGTCCCTGGGAAAACTTGTGCTCACCTTGGATATCTGCTGGTAGTAAGGTTCATCTCATTGCCATTCACAGCAACACTTTCCTTCTCATCTGAGATGAAGTTGACTGCAAAGACAAATAGTAAAATTACCAACTTTTGTCACTAGGGGCAAGTACAGCAGTCAAAAAGAGCCTTGTAAGTGGTTTTCTGTGTTCTATCCCAACAAAGATTTCACAGCTACTGCTTAATTTTTTTCTTGGTAGCAGAAATATTGCATATATGTCAACCAGTCCATCCCGCAGCCTCATTGAAGCAAAACTGGTCTCCTTAGCAACAGCCTTTGAGACAGAAAAAGGAAATTTCTCTGTCTGTCTGACCTGAGGTTCGAACCCTCCCTCTGGGGACCAGCTGCCCTCTTTTGTCTCTGGCTTCATTTGTAAAATATTTTAGCCTTGGTCTGTGTTTATATTGACATAAAGAATCTGTATTAAATAAATGAGGAAAGTTCAGCTGTATAAACCTGCCGGCTGCCTCTGCAAGAGCCAGAAGCAACAATGCTGAAGGTAGAAATCTTCATAATTTTCTTTTAATGCATAGACACAAGTAAACTGGCATTGTTGCTTGTTTTCAGGAGTTGTCACAAACAAGACGATGTCGGTACTTCCACATGGACAGATAGCAAAGGCCACTTACATTCTCTCTTCTGTGAAGATCTATAGTTTTATTGGACCTGACTTCAAGACCAGTCCTGAAAATATTATCTATTCATGCTAGGTTACATTTGTAAAACATTGCAAGATCAGGGTACCTAGTCTTATCTGCCTGTTACGTCCACACCAGCCTACTGCAACATGGGGAACTACGTCAATATTCCAGTTCTGCTACTAGCTTTTATGTGGAAAAAG
>WEKY01056812.1:31682-108738 GCA_013390045.1 Picathartes gymnocephalus | reverse complement strand
CCCCCCCCCCCCCCCCATTTTTTGATTTTTGCAGCTGCAGTGTAAAAAGAGCCTGAGAAAGCAAGTGTAAATCAAAATAGTAACGCTGTTCTAGGAAAGCCTTTTAAGGAGCAGGGCTGAATCTCACCTATATCTATTTGGTTAGCTTCCAGCTGGTAAAAATAAGTAGTACTGAAAGCAGTTGATGTTGGTGCTCATAGAAAAGCTCTAGTCCAAGGAATGCTGACAGGGTTACAGTCCTGGCTGAGTGACCAAACAGGCTGAAGGTACCTCCTAATGAGGTAGTAGAAGTTTAGTAGCAGGGTCCTAGCCTTTTGCTAGGATTTCACTCAGTGTTGAACTGTCTGCTGCTCATAAATGGCTACTTCAGAAAAGGAATGGCATGATATGCTATCTCCAGTTTTGATGATGCATTGCACTGCCAGGTTTACATGGCAATGAGGAAGCTTGGTCCAATGCCAGGCTTGATGGAAAGCTCTTGTGCATATACATGTTTATACTCTGGTTTGGTTTCTGCCCCACCAAGTGACTGAGGGAGCCAATGCCTAGGATCAAGTTTGTTTCCCTTGGTGGGAGCACTGCAGTAACATTCAATGTGCTTCTTGTCTCAATATGCTGTTGCTTCATTGCCTGAGAAGACCAACAGAGCAGTCTAGTTTATGGACCTGCTTTTACCTCCATTTCTGCCTACATCGTTATTCATGAGGTGGGAACACAAGGCAGCTTACGCAAATCTTCCACTGTGTAAATCATTCTGGCCCTAAAACTGAATGCTAAAATGCACCTTGTAAGTTAGAACATCTAAAACTGATATTGAGGCGGAATTACTACTCTGCACTAAAATGGTTTTGTTAAGAATGCACACAAGCTAGTATTAACTTGAGACATTTTCATCTGTTACTTTATTTGAAGAAAAAAGAAAACATGCTGATAGTGCTAACAAACATCAGAGCTAAGCAATTTCATGGGGTGATTATACAACAGAGTTCTGGAAACCTTCTGTCTACTGCAGCTCCTAGATATTAACACAAGCAGCAGACTAAACATTAGTACCCTGTTTGTACTGCCAGCAGACAAATGAAGGTAATTAATGGGCAGCTATAAGGTGGAGGAGTCTGGAAAATAGCAAAACTTGTAGTCCTGAAATACATAGTGCTGATGCCAAAATATTGGTTTATTTGTATTACTGATGCTAAGTGATCTTGTATAGTTTTACATTATATATTGATGTTTATTATTATTATATTTTCTTATTTATCTTCTATCAAATTTTCCCTTTGAACATTTATTTCTAGCTGGACATTAGGCAAAAAGAAATATCCCATATCAGGTGCAGCCATTCAAGTCAACTGGTAATAAAACTTGACACTTGTCAGGTCTTTTTAATTTAGGTTTCATTCTCTTTTTTTGGATAACATTGACTCTGACAGTGGATAATTACAATGAATATGCTTAGTGAAATTAAAGTCAATGACATCTCTGTCTTTGCTCTTAGGGGAAATTGCCAATAGAGGCAAAAAAAGATTTTCCAAATACTCTTTTGGAAGTGGCCAATACTAAATGAAACTGAAAAGCAAAAGATTTATGTCTGTATATCACTTGCATTACTGTGAGCTGATTACTTTCTCTGAAATCCATAGTCATGTAAGGTGAGCTAAATTTATTTGGCCTCAACTGCAGAATTTCTTCCAAATTCACAGTTTGCTGCAGGCTGCTTCAGACATCTGCTCTTCAGTGGAATCAGGGAACACACACTCCAGCTTCAACTTTCAAGTCAACTTGTTAGAAAATATACGGGTTTTCATAGCCATTCAAGGCAATCAGCCTATGGCTTGTTAGTTTGTAGTAAAAAGGGATGGTTATAATGGTCTGGCCTGACCTGACCTCCTGCCTATCCTGTCTGGCAATTTCCATGGTTACTCCAAAAACTTCAGTAAGAAAATATCTTTTTATAAAGACAACCAATTGAAATGTAAGGAGTGCAAAACATGCTGAGTTTTACATGCCTGTGGTAAACGGCTCCAGTAGTTACATACCTCAGTGTTAAAAATGTATTTTATTTCCTGTTGTAAATCTGCTGATTTAAACTTCAACTACTGCATTTTGCTATCCTTATGCCTCTATACTAAACTCTTCAATTTGCCTTTAGCACTGATAAAATCCATTTTGTCTGTTGGGTGGGAAGAAGGATAAGAGCAAAGCTAAAAAGTAATGTATTTACTCTCTCCAATTTTCCAGGAAAGGCATAAAAAATAGGCTGCATTAGTTGCTAAATTTTATCACACCCAAAAGAGCTTTCTGATACTGTGCCGGTATGAACACTTTATTAGATTAATCCATATGCAGGTTATAATGCTTTCCCCTGCACAGCATTTCCCTCATGGTTTTTTGAATGATTTTAGAGAAAAATATTCACATTCCACGTTAGAAAAGTTACAGGCATTTGTATCAGTGTTGCTTTGCACAGAAGAAGCTAACATTCCTCTCCAGAAGGATATTTCTTAGAACAAAATCTTGGGGATGTGCACATCTAGGCACTGTGGCAGGTTCTAACTTTCATTCAAAAAAAGAGGCTCAGGCTGCATTTCAGCCATTGTAGCATAATGGTAAAATCAGTTCCTAAATATTATGAAAGTAATTCCTGTTCTAAGGATTTTTTTTTTCTTATAGAGGAGAAAGCTCATTATTGGTAGCCGTTGTTAGAATGGAGAGGCACAGTGGTGCTTGAGCCAGGTTCCAAAATGCTGGCAGCACTTGGTTGGCACATAGCAGTGACTGAGGGGAAAGACCTGACCATGCCAGGCTGATATGCCAGGATTTCAGAGTTAAAAGAAAATAAAGACTGAAATTCAATAAACTGAGACGAAACAATCTCTTCACTTTCTTCCCATTTGTCCTGTTGTTGGCTGCACCTACCCTTTCTTACACCTGCTCTGGCACACTTTGGGCCCTGCTGAGATCTAATTTAATTCTAGAATGGCAGAGAACTATTTAATCTCTCATTGTGTGTTTTTCAGGTGGGTTTTTTTGCCATTTTAACTAACGGAGTTGGCACCCAAGAACAGCTCTGCCAATTGCCAGCATGAACATATTGGTGAGGAGGAGGAAGGAGGTAGGTGAATGTACACTCCACCTTGGCAGCAGTGAGCTATGGATCAGCCTGCTGAACCTTTTGAAACCATACCCTTCAGTTTTAACCAGAATATAAAAAATACATGCAATACCTTCAAATGGAAGCATCTGTCATGATCCAGAAGGCAGCGGCGTGGTGGGAGCCTGGAGAAACCGGGGCTGCATGAAGGAAGGAGACAGGGAGAGCTGAGGGGGTCCTTCAGGGCTCCTGCTCTTTCTGCAAGGACCCTGTTGCAGCACTCGCCCCTTCTGATGTGAAGCAGAGGCAGCTCCAGAGCAGCCCCACAAACAGCAGTAAGAATATTGTAATAGTTTGAGGGTTTGGGGGTTTTTAAAATTGATTTATTTATTTGAATTTCCGTTCTTTCCTTCATTTTCTTTTGAGCACTGTCTGCCCACACCTCAGTGCGTGGCTGCCGAGGCATAGCTGCCACACGGCTCACGGGGCTGAAGCAACAGGTCCCACTGTGTCACCTGCGTGTCCCGGCAGGCTCAGGAGCTCCAGTGTGGCCACAGAAGCTGTGGCATGTCCTGTGTGGCACCTGGAGCTGCAGCATGGCCTGTGTGGCACCAGGAGCTCTGGCATGGCCTGCATGGCACGGACACCCCCTCAGGCCAGCCGAGGGGCCATGCGGGAGCCCACTGCCCACTGCCATCTGTGGGTGCAGCCCCAGGGCCTGGCTGAGGTGTGCCAGCGGTGGGAAGCTGTGTTTTACCAAGCAGTAAAAAGCCAAAATTCCCATGCACGTGCACATCAGGTCTGCGAAAGGACACGAGAGATGTGAAGGTCGCTCAGGCCTCATGGATGGTAAAGCTGGCAGCCCTAACATCACACAGGATCTGAGGTACTCAGGCAGTGGGTCTGGATTTTAATGATAGATTCCAGCCACGTGTAAAGAAACTTTAGGAATTGATTCAGACTTTAAGCAGTTATTTTTATCTTATGTTTATCATGTTGACCTCCTGGGTAGAAAAAAAAAGGAGTACAAGAAACACATAGTTGTATAACATAAATGGCTCCAAAACCATCTCATGCTATACAGAAAGTGAAAATAGAAATTATTTACACAAATTGCAGTGTGGAATTCTGTGGGTCTTCTTGCTTTTGTTCTGTTGTTATTGCATGCTTAAATTGAAGATGTCCATTCCTGGGCATTTTTCATTTCGTCCCTACTCTCTTTTGTGTGCTACTACTTATTTTGTGTCATTCTGTTGTTTCCATGAACTTAATGAATTTGAGGCAAAAACCTATATTATCATTCACTGTCGCTTGATATTTTCATAAATCATTGAGCATATTTAAAACTGTCTATAACCACAGTTTTGTTGCAGCAGAGAAAAAATCCTGATTATAATATCCTACATAAATATTTTGATATGGTACAGTATCTCTAAGTCACGTGTAAAATGGCTGCTATTCAGCTCTGTGGATCTCGTGGTGAAACAAACCATGAAAATAAAGTTGACTAAAACCAGAAATGAGAGAGAATAGATTTCTCATGCCAGCTGAGATGAGAAAAAGATAGGGTGTTATTTATGGACTAGAGTTTTTACCCTTCCTAGGCTCCTAATGCACTCTGTGCCCTTTGCAGCAGAGTACTGCTGCTCTCACAGTGCATGTTTCACTAATATTTGAAAACCACCTCTGTATGTTTTGTAATGATTTTTAAAAGGAGAAATACCAGACCATCATACTTGAAATCCAAATCTATCTCTGTTAAATGGAAAATGAACACTATAAACCCAGGAGCAGCTGTTGAGCGATCAGAGATTAGCTAACATTTATTTTAAATGTTATTTTAAAGCAAATTTTTATTTTTCTAAATTGAAGAGTGAGCACCTGACTACTTTAAAATGTTTTCTGTTTTCCAAGCAGTGAGAGCACCCTTGTCTGGACAGACTGTGAAGAAAAAGGCCAGGCTGATGGGGAGTCAGGGCTGTCATAGCCCTGTGAGGTGTTGGCAGGCCTGCCTGAACAAGGCTCATGCAAACTGGGTTGGGTTGGTAATCATGGGAGCTAAAGATTGGTAATTATTTTCATTTGTGAAGTTCTCAGGCTTTAGTGTATGTGTTTTCAAGGTTTTCTCTGCAGTCATGAGGGACATAAACATGGGGGAAAGGAAGGTAAAAGTGCAGTTAATGCAATATCGGAAATTACTGTGGGACTTAGGGCTGAAAGCGCCCTTCATATTTGGGAGGCCTTACAATAAAAGTTATGAGAGTTGGCAGTGCTGGTGAATGGTCTGTTGAACTCCAAATCTTTTGCAGGAAATGCTGTGCAGGTAGTACTCTCTACCTGGCTCTAGTTCTTAGCTACTATTGCTATCACCAAGCAGGTAAAGTATATGGTGGGGAAAAGGATTCTAAAGAAATGCAGGTTGTAAATGGCCACTGTTTCTACAAAACATTGCTGCAAGAGCAGGACCTGTGCACAAAGTCCTGTACATACTTCAGTTTATGGGCAGGGGCACAAGCCATTTCCTGTATGTATCCTTGCCCATGTGCTGAGTATGTCTCTAGGATACTTCATCTTCCACAGCCTGACATGGGTCTTAATTTACAATTCACTTGATCTAATTATTTGCAAACTAGATGGTGTCTTCAATATAGATGTTTTAATGCTATGCGCTTTATATTAATATTGTGGCTTAAAAAGGCCCAGTAAAAGATTTGAACATTTTGAATAGTGTCTGATTCCCATCTCAGATTTGTGCCTGTTTTTTCTTGCGTGTTCCATGAGTGCAGTTTATAACCAAACACAGAGACTGTGATTTGCCTGTTGTCATTAGTAGAGTAAACAAAGGATAAAATTATTTGCAATCTAACTACTTTGTACACACCTGCATTTAAAAACACAGACACCTCTTTTAGTCAAGATAGTTCCTCAGTTGCAGCTTGTAGGAAGTTGGGGAGGAAAGGAGGAAAAGTGTATAGTAGGGCATTTATCATGTCATGCCTTTCCTGCTTTTGTGTTCTCCTGTAGGAGTCTGCTACCCTGTCCTGGCAGAGATGGCTTAGCAGACAGTGGATCTGACCCAATATGTCCATTCTTGAGTTTAAAGATCGAGGGCACTCTGGCCCTTGACAAGATGTTTTTTAATACTAGAATTAATACTGACTGTGCAGTTGAACTGAAAGAATTAAGTTTAATTTAGCTTCTTTTGCAAACTGCTTCTTAAAGGCTTTTCTGTTTGCTCATCTCCACTGGATCTTAAACAGACACATTGTGTTGCTATGGAAAATAGTGAGCAAGCAATAACAAATGCTTCCTCACATAGAAGCAAAGCACCCTGTTAACCATCAGCCATACAGATATGACTGAGAGTGGAAAAGAAAACATGGGGAAAATATGAAACCAGTTCCAGCTTTCATTCTGTCCTTAAGTGAAGTACAACATCACTTCCTTCTTTCAGCACAGCACAGTGGCATTCATGTGATCTTGGAGAGGAGGGTCATTTGCTGATAGCAGTTTCACTGCTTGAGGATACCTGCCACAGTCATGAGTATCAGTCTGAAACAAGAGATTTTGGAAAAGCCTTGCCAGAGTTACACTTCATATATGCACATTTTACACTAAGCCAAAAAGAATAAGGAATTTTTTCCTCTATGATCGCCTTAGTTCCAAGAAAATTTCTTCATGAGACATATGTGGGAATATAATACCTTAAATCCAGTCAGACTTTATCTTGCCTCCAGACTCTGAAAGGATTGGAGAGATATAAATTAGAAAAAATTTGATATTGGCCTTGATCTTTGCTTGGCCACCTAAGATGCTTTCCAGGGTCAGCCTTGAAATTCAACACAACACCATTCTGTCAGAATAACGTAGAAGTTGCACAGTAGAGATATTTCAGTTTTTAAGATATTACTGTTTCTGCTTTTTAAAAATAGTTACACTGGACCCAACCTCTTTTTAAACAACTGAATCTTTTCATTCCTAAGTCTCTTCTTTTTTTCCATCTAACCGCAATTTTCTTTTTATAGTGTTCTTGACTAAGCAGAGTTGCAGTTAATACTCATTCATACAGCATACTGAAGCTGACAGTGTAGGTCTCTGTTTCAAGGGATCGTTTGTGTTGTGACAGGCAAAGAACAGACCAGTTGTACCGTTGTTTTTACTAAAGACGGGCAAAACTAGGCCAAATCCTATACCGCTCACTCAAGCAAAACTCCGAGAGAAACTTTGCCTCATTTCATCTAAGAACAGTCAGAAATGGAGTTTAGCAGTTTCATATTTTTCACAGTGTACTCTGAAAAGCGCAAATCATCCTTTTTGCAGCTGTTGCTCATGCATGATTCAAAAATGTCTGATTCATTGTAAATGTAAGAACTCAGCAAAAAGTATACATCAGAAATTCCTTCAATATAAAGATCCAAGTATATGTGAAATAAAACCTAGTAAATGTAAGATTCCCCACCTGCTGAAATTAAGCTAATTTTTGTTAGCAATTAATACTAAATAAGATGGTCTGAAAACTGCTCAGTGCCTCATGAACTTAATCTGTAGCAGCAGTTGCACATCAGTCTCCCCGAATCAGCAACATACTTATTTATCAAAAGAACTAAATAATAAAACCCAGAGTCTTTTGTTATGTGTATATCCGCAGTGTTTTTCTCGTTCTACATGATCACGTACATGAGTAGCTAACTTCACTAATATCTTTCTTCTGTCAGGAGACAGCATTATATTGCAGGGAGTGCAGTAATCTACCCACATGCATACACTACCTTTTGTTATACATCCCCATTTCATCTACTTTTTTCAAGAACTTTTACTTATTATAAGTACACTTGGGTGGTATATGGAACGCAGCATCCACAATGCTTTATTTCTTACCTAATTTCTAGCTGCATTACCTGAAGCTGAGGAGGTCTTGGGATATGCCCATGATTCTGGTTTGAGTCAGTATACGAAACACTGGATTAATAAGAGAGTTTTACCAACTTTGCCACCACTCTACATGTAAACAGAAACATTTTTCAGTGAGTGATTTAGACTAAGTTCATGTTTGTAAGCTTTACTCCTTTAATTCTGTTTCCTGCAACAGAAATATCAATTATTCATCATTACTTACCAGGAAGGAAGTGTACCTGTAACATAGCAAGATGATCCAGCATAGAAAGTAATGTAGACTTCTCTGGACATCAAAAACATGCAATAATATTTCACTTCTCCCTTGGCAGGGAATCAAAGAGAGCATTGGGTACTGCAGTTCAAACCACATCACAGCTGAAGAGTCCAAAGAGAATCTAAAATTTCAGATTCAGCCGCTACTATGTAAAACAATGCCACAGAAACATTCCCATGTCAAAACCACAATTTTCATAGCCAGCTGAATAGCTCTGTCAGGCAATGAGCAATCAGTTCAAATATATACCTTATTCCAACTAAAACAGAGCTCCACTGTATATCTATCTGTTCATGGAGAATACTTAGCCTAGACTCTAATCTCTAGAAATTGGCATAATTTGAAGGCACTTGAGAGAACAAACACTCAAATTACAGACTGTTAAAATAGGAAATATGCTGGATTTCTACTCGCACACTTTGTTGGACACTTCTGCAGTTATGCTGCAGTCCAAATATAAATGCTTTCTGTATTAACTTGAGAAACATTAAGGGTCATGTTTTCTACAGATGAACTGAGATGAGGGCTGAAGATCTAACTTGTAAAAGAAAAAACGAGGCCTCGAGAGTAGACTTTCTAATCACGTGTATGGAAGGCTCTTCTGTTGGGTGTACCATGATGGCTACAGGGACAGAGCTGTCTTTACATGGGGCAGGGGTAGAGGTTGGGTCCCTGTCTTCTGTTGATGTTTTGAGCAAGACTCCTACCTGGGGGAAGCCTAGTTTCTCACTAGTAAATGTGGTCACTTTCTTTAGTACTGTGTTGTGTTTGAAAGGTTATTTCTAGCTGTCTCTTACAGTTTCCAAGGGCTGATTTCACTGTGGGTGAGCACACAACACCAGGACTATCTTAAGAAACATCATCCTATATTTAGATATCCAAATGCCTTAAAACAAAGCCATTCTGCATAGAGATAGCAAAATATGTAACTTTATGCACTTTACCAAAAAACTGAAGAATCATCTCCCATCTAAAAATCCTGTATTTTCTCAAATCTAACTCATTGCTGTCCTTGGTCACTTTTGCCACCAGGACATATAAGAACTCCACTTTTAACTTGTCATGCTACCTTTGCAAGACTGAAAACAAAAGACATTTGTTCCAAGCTTTCCTTACAGACACTGAAATTTAGAACACCTTTTCAGGTAACTGTTCTCAAAATAATTCAAATAATACATTAGAAATTAGAAAAAATTATGTGCTCAGAAAGCATAAATTTTGCTTATATCACTTTAAATTCACTTCTCAAGCTGTACAGAAGAAATACCTTTCTTTTGTAGATATGATCTCTGAATGTAAATATCAAGCAATGATGAAGAGTATTTTATTTTTAAAACCTCACAGTTTTGGGAAATCTTGCTTAAAATTTTGGAAGGCCTTGAACTTTTCTGACTAGCACTGTCTGCAGTTTCTGGTGAAATTCCCATGGAAGGAAATAAATGTGTCCATGTCCTTTGGTTACTGGGGAGGAATTAAGGGTTGAATTTCCTTCACATAAAGCTTTGCTCCCAATCCTCATGCCAAAACATCTACTGCTAGACAAAAAAAGCTGTTAGAATGGTGCTTCAGTAATTTTGAATATTTCAGGCCTCCACATTCTGGACTCCAGAGCCATTTGAGGTTTGAAACTAGGGCATTAAAGCTACAGGAATATAAACGGAATGACACGTGTGCTTTCCAAGACCTGGAAGCCTGCTGCCCTCCAGGTCTCTAGCTTATTCAGGAAATGATCTTTTTTTATACTGTTGACGTTCCCATATACAAATGAAAATCCATAGTATTTCCCAGACCTGACACTGAAACTCACACAAAAGGGAGCAGCAGGTTCAGAATGAAATAAAGTGCTAAAAGAAACAAGAATAATAATCTTGAACTTCATTTATTATGCTTCTCTAAATCTTTGTTTGGCAATGTGTCTGTGGAAAGATTGAAGTATAATTTTTCACACATTTAACACCTGGTTAAACACCATGTAAACCCATGGCAGGGGCCAAATACACCTCATTAAGGAAAACTTGAGACTACTGTCCTATTGAAGTTCCAGATTTTTCTATGCACTATCATGGATTGATTCTTTAGAAGTTTTTTCAATAAAGCATCTGTCCCAATTTCGTGTGTCCAGATTAAGTGAAATACATTTTATTCAATAACCACCTCTGGCTGTGATTCTTTATATAATTTGAAAATGTGTTTCTAATATTGCTGTTTGTAGGACAGCAGAGGACAAATGTTTTTACAAAGTAAACCAATAATATTGACACTGTACAAGAGAATTCTTCTTGACACCTGTCAGTATTTGGTCCTGTGGCTGACATATCCCTCCCTTTTTTGACTTGCTTTGTGTACTAACTTTTGCCAGCATCTTGAAGATACTCTGGCTTCATATCTGCTGCTAAGTGGTAGGGGCAAAGTATCCTTCACCTCCCTCCTATCACCCCCAGAGGTCAGAAGTTCATTTGGAGCATTGAAGCGGCCTGCTTCTGTAACAATTGGTGGAACAAGATTATGTTAAAGAAAGCAGTGTTGATTTTATTAGAAACTAGAGACAAGAATTAAGTGAAACTAAAGTTGAACAGAAGAAACTTTCCTGTACCTGGCAGCAGCACAAAGTCTATCTCACCAGGTTACAACCTCATAGTTATTACTGACACATTCAAGAACGCTAGAAAAATGTATCAGTGCTTATCTGACCTTTCTTCTCATAATATGGTTCACACATCTGTTACAACAGGAACTTCAGCCAGCAGCAGCTTCAGGGAAGAACAGTTCTGGCAGTCATGAGCAGCAGGGAAATGCTTCACCTCTTGAAGCTCCCTTCAGCTGAGAAAACTCTCCCTTGTTAGGAAAACTGCAATCCAGGCTTTTTTCAGTGGCAGGTTGTGTTAAATATGTTTCAAGGACACAAAACCCAAGTAACTGCAAGCTGCAGTTGGTGGCTAATTCCACCCAGCAATGACAGCATTTCTAAGCCTTTGTGTGAACATTCCAGCTTTTCACTAGATGTGTTAGAATATGTTGTCCTTGTGAACTGATAAAAGGAAATCTTTAGCTTAGCCCGCACATACACTTATATTTCTGTTTATGGAAGCTCCACTGATCTGTCACTGGGGAAATACCTTACCCGAATGAGAGAAACAGAATTATTCTTTCAGTATTAGGTATATTGTATTTAAGTATGTCGAAGATAGCTGCTGCCATAAGGTGGGAAAACGTGCAGGCTGAGGCTGGCTGATCAGTGCAGAATTTGATGCACATGTTGCTACATTGTAGTCTTTAATATAAAATGCAAGGATACTCTGCCATCAGATTGTCATTGCTTTTAAAATTGGATTGTGATGCTTTACCAAGAGTTCAACGTTCCTTGAATTTCTTTAGTTAGTGACTCCAAGAAGAAAAGTTGGTTGTCAGAACTAAGATTGTAAAAGTTGGTCTCATTCTAGAAATCTGTCAACTTCAGTTTCAAAAGCTTTTAGAAAAAGCAGACACGCAGAAGCACAAATCATGGATGGGAAGTGCGAGGGCAGCCAGTGCAGTGTTTCAGCATGCACAAGGCTCAAATCTGTTTGAAATTGTGCAGGATTGGGGTAAAGTTGGTGGCCTAGGAAATTCTTTAATACTGACACATGAATGAAACTGTTCAGGACAGAGAAGTCCACCCCTAACACGGGGATGTGTTCATGGGATGTGTTCATGTTCATCTCATTAAATCAAACTGTCACATCTAGCACCACTGTCTTACCTACTGAAGGAGCTGTGCTGTCTTTCCAGTGCCTGGTCTCAGAATTGAATTGCAACAATCTCTTCAAAAGATCTCGTTTGCCACATGTGCCAATTGTGAAAGCACACAATACGTAACCAGAACTGACAGGAGATGGCAGCCATGCAGAGAAAAGTGTGACATACAGAGTGTTTTGATAGAGGAATGGAGGGCCAGAAGAGACAGCAAGGAAGAGCAGAGAAGAGGAGGTATGACAGCCTTAAGACACACCAAAAGAAGGGAGGAAAGCCATGGAAACAATGACGTCAGGCAAGGGGTATGAAACTGAAAACAGGGAATAGAAACTATTCACTCAATTTAGGATAGAAAGGAGGGATTCAAAGACAGTAGAACCTGGAAAAAAAAAGACATAGGAGAGTGAGAGGGCTATGAAAGCCGTATTAGAAGTAGTGTTATAGAAAACCACTACAGAGGAAGTACAGACAGCTACAATTTATTAGAAACTGAGGCAAACGTCACTAAGTATGAGGAATGGGTAAGGAAGCGAGATTTTACTGGAGACTCAAATTAACTGTTGATGGAAAAGGAATAGAAACACAGAATGAGGAAAACATTTGGGGAATGACAAAGAAAACAGGCATGTGAAGACATTGGGACATGGGGAAGAAAAATACACAGGAAAGAATACTCTAAAGCAGAGGAGGAGCATAGACAAAAATAAACAAAAAGAATTTCAAACCCAAAATAAGCCAAGAAAAACACCCCAAACAACTTCCCTTGTCTTAAGCCACCAAGGTAGGAGAAAGAGATGAAGTTATCCATTGTTGACATAATCTTTTCTTTTGAAAAAGACTGTACTGTTTGCAAATTACAGAAACAGCATGGTAACTATAGTTACCATAGTGCATGCTGCTGCAGATATAATCCTCTTCTGGGTGTCCATGCTAATTCCTGCAGAGATGACTTTGTGATGCACAGCTATATCAAAGGCTCCATATAAGTGCACCCAACTGTATTAAAAAATTTTATATTTATCCTCCTAGTCAGCCTTACATTAGTAGTGTAATTGTCGTGACTGACACTTGCTTTGTCAGAACAGTAAACTACTCCAGGAAACCATTCCCCAAACCTACCTGATTGTTGCAGTATGCTTCTGCCTTGGTACCAGGCTGAAGCCTGTCTGTCATACTCCCCACCAATGAATCCATGCCATGTCATTGATGTTGGCTCTGCCCAGACTATAACATAAGCCAATCAGATACCCAGCTGAGAGTCTTTTGAAATGTTCCGGGATAAAAGGGAACGGCGGGAAAAATAAAGAGAGTTCCTGTTCACCCTACCACGAGGTCAGCTGCCTTCTCCTTGTATTCTGCCGAACCCATGACCCCTCCACGCTACACCTGATCACACACCTCTATTAGCTGGCATGTTCATATGAAGTAACAGAGACATAAACACAACATAATCCTTGCTATGTAATGTAATCCTCAGTGTTACAGATGAAGAAATTGATTTAGAAAGGCATTTGGGGACAAAAGTATTTCATTGTAGCCTAGAGATTTAGGCAGATCTCTCTATTGCTTCTGATTACGATTTTACCATCCATTGGTTTCATTGCCCCAGGAAAGTTACTTTCCACTTCAGCTTAACCAGTATATTTTGATTTCTACATATTTCATAGGAATTCTGCAAAACTTTCCTAAACAGTAGCTTTATCCTGGAAAAAGATAAGAAAAAGCAACTTTTAACTTAAGTAAGAGCAGTAATAAAGGGAGGGTTTCTACAAAGAACTCTTTAGCATTTCTGTACATTCACTGTCTCTTCAAATCTTTCATGTTCTCTACATTGACTTTAACAGGCAATTAATTAGACCAAAAGTTAAAGCCTGGCTGAAGCATTCAGTTAGAAAAAGATGCTATCTGTGAACCACTGCATGCTGAACATTGTGACCAGGCCACAAAAGTTGTGGCTTCAAACAGGTGCCAGACATTTCTGTAGAAAATTGATGCAATTTCAGATGAGTTTAATGAAGCAGCCATTTCATGAGGCAGCTCACATTCCTATTTCCCTCATCTTAAAAAAATTGTTCAAATCTTCAGTGTTTTCTACTAATCATATACAGAACCACACTTACAAATGGTCATGCTTTGTATTTAATCCATTTTTCCTTCAACTGTGCAGTGCAAACACGTGATACTCATTGCAGGATACTTACTATGTAGGAAGCCACAAAATGGGAAGCAAAGTTGTGTGGTGCCTAATCTGTCCAAACATGGTAATATTACCTACTAAAAGTAAGCTGCAAAATTAGAAATGGGAGAAAATTACTATAAACTGAGTGTAAGTATGCTAACTATAAATGGGATTAGAGAGAAAACAGGCTCAATTTTTTCCTTCCTCTCCTTAAGAAGCTACACTGAGCTCAGTGGGGTAACTCAAGGTAGAGTTCCCAACTGAAGAATCATATCTTATTGTTACACATTCTTTCTCAGCATGGAACCCATTAATTTTTTTTCCCAGTAGACTGTTTAATAAACCACAATTATTCAGTTAGCCATCAAAACTTAATTAGATTACTTATGTGCCAGAACAACCCCAGTCACTCGTGTGAACTACATTAACTTCTAATAATTTAGAAGGAAATCACAGGCACTGAAACCAGCTCCCTCTCTTATGGATGGGAGTCCAGCTGCCTGCAAGATCACGGTCGTGCCAAGCATACTTTATGCTCTGCAGATGGTTCCCTTCCATCTCGAGTTTGAAGATAGAGATGTGCTGAACAAGCCTTTTGTAACATTCCTGCTGAAAAGTTAATAGCCAACAACTAAATCTGAACAAAAAACCATCAGTGGAATATTCCTCTGAAATATGAAAATCTATTGATGGCCTTTTAGCAATAGCAACTAATTTGGTATTTCCTAAACAAGGACTTGATTAATGATACTTGGAAGGGATAATGTTTTTAAACGTTATAACTGGAATGGAATTAAATCATTGTTGATTGTAGTGCATGCCTGCTCACACCAGTTATCATCCTCCGCCTGTCTGAAGATTAATACTCTGTATATATACTGTGAGGGGAGAAAGATGGAGCAAATTCCTTTCCACTATTTTTTCAGTTTAGTGAGATAAATTTTTTTCTCTGGTAAAAAGAATCTATTCCCAGCTTTTTAAATCAAGCAACTCCAGGAAAGTAAGTTAATAAAGCACAGTTCACAATGAGTAGCACCTTTAGTCACAAAGACGGCAGCAGTGAAAACCTGATCATGCAGCAGAAATTTTCTGTAGTGCCTGATAAGCAGGACTGCACTCTCTTGGGGAGGTGTCAGACTGCATCACTGCAGCAAGCTTGGTGTACACTCCATGTAACTGGAATCTTCAGGGATGGTGTATGAGAGTAATGAAGAGGCCTGACAACAGGTTGACCTTTCCCTGAGGACCTGAATATAATCACATCCTGAAGGCAGAAGTTGAATTTTAGCAGCTATTCATACAGGTTCATTTTTGTCTTCTTTTCTGCTGGCCATTTACAAAAAAGTGACATTGGGTAGCACCAGTGCTATGTATGACTTCAAAATTAAACAAGTTTAATGTATTTGAGCAAAGAGAAATACACCACAATCATGAAATGCTGTGGCAAATCTTGCCAGCAGAAACAGGGAAAGGAATGTTCTTTAGCATTCTGATTCAACAGCTGCTTCTGTGACTTTAATTTGTGCTTTAAATCACCATTGGCCTTAAACAAATAGGTGGCATGAATGAAAGGCACTGGACAGCTCGTAGGGAGAATGGCACAGTGGAGTGCGAGGGGATTCCGTTTATAAAAGTTACTCCTCACCACTCTCATTTGTCAACCCACAGAGAGCCTGCAAACTCCAAGCCCTGAAGTCCTGCTGTTAGTATTGTATTTTACACATTGAAGTGGCATCCTAATGGGTGTCCTTAGTGAGTTAAAATGGAATAATAGTTATAACATGAAAATAAAGTAGACCCTGCTCCTCTGCAATGTGTAGACCTAACAACTTTGGCACTGAATAGATTCAGTCCATACATAAACAGGTAGAGATGACAGGATTTCAGCTCTTTGCTTGCTTTGCTAGTCTTTTCCAGAATTTTGTGGATATCCATTTCTTAACAATTACCCATCCTGTGTTATTTCTGATGAGGGCATTGCCTCTGATATTGCCTGTATACTGCAAGCTTTCATCAAGCTGCCAGAATTACTTCACTCTTCATTTGAGCCTTTTTCCACTCAATTTAGGCAGGATAAAGGCATCTGCATTCTCATCTGCATACATGCATACTGATTTTTTTCTTTATTTCTAGCCACAAAGAATATTTTTTGGCCTAGCTTTCAAAAAAATCTCTTTTCTATCAGACCTTAGGGCAACTACAATTGTAGATATAAATTGACAGACATGTTGTTTTGGTTTTTTTCAAATTAAAGCATAGTAAAATGCTAAAATTGTGATTTATTTTAGGTAGCCTCCTAACATGTCTCATAATTTTACTAAGTCTATAAAACTCGTACCTACTATAGCCTCCTAACATGTCTCATAATTTTACTAAGTCTATAAAACTCGTACCTACTAAGTCTTATGTAATTGAATTTACTCAGTAACTGTCATATACATTCCTTGAGAAAACCATGTACCTCATCTCAGGTAAGAAAAGCATTCTGCTTTTGAAATTTGACAATATGCAAAGCAAAGTTTTGTCATAGTATCTAAAAAAATGTATGGAAACCTCTCCCCTTCTCTGTGCCATAATATAGGATCTCCTCTCATGTTTCCAAGGTCATAAGAAGGGCTTTTGCTAATAGCCCACAAAAGCAAAAGGGATATGAGAAGCATCATCCCAAATCTGTGAATAAGAACCTAACATATTTTGCATGTATTTTACTGAGTAGGCCTCCAAGATAGACATAAATTTTACTTTTTCTTATTAATTGTGATTTAAGGCTGTTGATCCCACTAGCAACTGAGTAGAACCTGCTTCTTTAATAGCTCCATTTCTTAACCCAAATTGAAATTCTGCTTTTGCTTTTTTTGAAAGCATTTTGGCTTTATACCTGGGGATGTCTCTTTTAAGGTTGCGGTGAGATGTGGTCACTATTTAGTGCACCAATGAACTGCATGCCCTGGGCTTTGTAGGCAGTTGTTCAGTCATGTAGATCTCTCAGTTTTCCATTTCCAAAACCATAAAGAAATACCTGGAGAAGGTAGCAATGGAGGTTACTCCAGATTTACACCATTTAGACAAGCTTAGATTGCTTCTGGCTTTCCTCCAGACTATGTTTCCCCATATGCAGGATAGTACATGGTGGGTTGCAGAGGGGGAGTGCGGGGGAAAGGTTCCTAATAACTTATACATTTTAGAGGACAAAGTAAAAACACCTTTTTTCTTATTTGCAATTTATGTCTGTGTCTCATTGGCAAAATCACATCTTTAAATGTTATGCAATGACATATTTCTAGTGTTTGTACTGCTGAATGCTGGATAGAACACTCACCAAATCAGTCATCAATAAAGATAGTTGGCAATCACTAAAAATCAGAATAGAACTCCCAGAGGGTGAACATGCTTCAATTTAGATTAATATTTCATACTAAGAAACACATTCTTGTTCTATTTTGGTTTTCAGGATGCCAAAGAACATGTTCGGGGCATGATTTGTGCTGAAAACCAGAGAAAATCCCACTTTTTCCTATGCCATAAACCTGCCAATCATTTCTAGATAAGATCATTAGAGCAAACTCAAGTTAGAGTGCAGGATGTAAATCTCTGTGTCATTAGTCAGCCATTTATAAAAATGTTTATTAAAACACTGCAATAAATAACATAATCAAGTCTAGCAGTCCTCATTTTCCTTAATTTTTCATTTTAAAAAAGGCCAGTGGAAAGGTTAATTAAAAATCTGTCATTTATAAGACATAGAACTACTTTTCAAACCAGGCTTATCACACAAGAAGTATTCAATAAAGGTGATTTTATGATAATTACGTAAAAGTCAACTTGTTCAGAGCTCCCAGCATTTATCACTCCCAATCTGTGGAAAAACTAAAATGATTGAGTAGTTAGAGAAGCTTTGATATATAAAAAGCTTAGCAACTTTTGCCCAAGTGATATATATCTGCATGCATACACATGGACAAATACAGGCAAGAAGGAGGGATGTCCAGCATTTGTGGGTTTGGCCTGTGTTGAAGATAGAAATGTCCTATTTAATTTATTGTGAGTACCAGCCTAAATTTTTGAAAGTGATAAATTAGCTGAATTCAAGGCACTAAGAAGATTTTGATTTTCAAATCCAAGCTCAGTTTGCAAATTAAATTATCAGAGACATCTCTTCAAAGAGCAAACATCTAAAATACATCTGAATTGGGTGTTACAAAATGAGGTCTGTGACTGAAAGTTCTGACGCAGAAAGACCAGATTTTTGACATAGCATAGAAGACAAGTTGTATGTTGCCTACACTTTGATACCATAGAGAATTAACAAAATACCATTTAATTTTATGAATGGAAACCCAATTGTCATCCAAAATCCAGCTAAAAGGAATATCTAAATGTAAACAGTCTTCTACCAGAAGTTCATGCTTCATTTAAAGTTGTTCTTAAAAATAAAAAGGATTCTCTGGAAGACCTCTAGATTAAGAAAAAAGTAGTTTCAAACAATTAGTAAATATGCAATTGTCTTTTCTATTGTATCTTGTTTTATACACTTTCTATTAAAAAAATTTATTCTGTGCTCTTATTTCCATTCAGCAGCCAAAACCGAAACATAATGAGAGCATACAAATCAAATAATATACAGCAAGTTTCCATTCTTTAGTGAGAAGAAGCCAGACTATTCTCTAGGCTACAGTATTCCTGACAGCATGTGGTATGGGGGCCCAGCCCTATCTGCTGCTGTAAAGTAAAATGCTATTAAGAGAAGTTTTGAACAAAGAGAAACATTCAGTGTCCTTCTCCAAATACAGTAGAATTAGTGTAGCAGTCAAAGTTAATTTTCACATGGTCCCTGTATAAAAATTGTGTGTGTTCTGGAGGATTAAAGCCAAATTCTGATCTCACTGATGTCAGATGAGATATCCCAGGGATGAATGTGGTTCTTGGCTTCCCAAGCAGCCGTCAGACTCAATGTGTTTCTAATAAGATGGAGGTTCAGTAGGGGCCAGGTGCTCTATTAGTTTAAATTGTTAGAGAAACAGGAGTTGTGTAGAAGGTTAGTAGACGGAAAATGTTTTATGCCTCCCTTAAATGCCTACTCCAGGTCCAGAAATCCAGTTGCTGCAGCCCAGCATTTGAACTGGCTGGGCTTCTGACTGACACTTAAGTTGTAAGCCTTCTATGTAATACCAATAAAGCAAACACTTGATGCTGTGTATTTGCAAGAGAACTTGGCTTCAGATGTTTGACATCTCACTTATTTTGGTTTGGGACAGATTTCTACCTGTTTCCCTCCACGTAATTACTTTCTTTGTATTTTCAAAAGTACTCTTGTACCTGCTATTTTAATAAATCTTTAGTTCAAAGGTAGCTCATATTCATTAAATGTAGTACTGAGCGGCATATTTAGTGCAAGCCTAAAGCAAAAACTCTGACTGGGTAATAATACTGTAATAGAAAATTTGAAATAGTAAATGTTGTGTTACAAGGTGAAAATTAAATGAAGTTTCTCAAAGCCAGGTCTCAGTAATTTCAGACCATGGAGCAGTAAAGAGGCTGCCAAGGAGTGGGGTGATCTGCTGTTGTACTGATGGCTATCCTGACCGAGAGACCCTGGTCGCCACTTGTAATCCTTCCACAAACACTTCCGGCAGCAGTGCAGTAGCCTAAGGTCCATTGTTGGGTTGTCTGCTCTTTTTCCAGAACAGAGAAGGCACTCAGCAATATGTGAACTTCAGGATACGTGGTGCAGGCACAGCAGAGCGGGGGTTTTCTGCTTGGACAGCACCTGCAGCACTGCTCAGCACCCCTGCTCCCTCATCAGTCCTCCCCAGACAGCCAGGCTGTGCACATAAGTGACACTATGGCCCTATGCTGTTCCTCTCGGCTTCATGAATCCTGCACATTTTCAGGGACCCAGAAGAAAGAGGCTGGGGAGAAAGCTGCAAGTTTACCCTTAGGCAACACGAGTTAAGAATATCTCAGTTACCAATAAAGTCTCTTTTTCTTTGAAAGCTTGTACATGTATTCACACAGTATATGACTGCAGGCAGCACCTCCAGCATACTGCTGTGCAGCTGGAGAACTGCCCTGGAGTCCTTTAAATGAATCAAGACAGAGGGACTCTCCTTTTCATCACGGAGCAGTTTTGTGCCTAAAAGTATCTGTATTTGTTTAGTGCTGTTACAAAGGGGGTGAATGGAGTCCAGATGGTAGCTTTGCAATTTGCAGAGATGAAAACACCCTACAGAGAGGTCACTGGCACCATCTGAGCTGTAATGGAGCTTCAGTTCATAGTGTGCTGCCCTGCCTTACTGGTGCTTAACAGGTTTTAACATCATCTGTAACCCGCTAAGACAGTCTCTGTGCAGAGATAACTGACACTTTACAAGCCTTGAGACACAAATTTCAAAAGACAGGAAGAATTCTGTGGTTTTTATCCTTTCCAGATCATTTAAAAAATACATGTATTATATAGAACATGTAAGAGTACTTTAGGCAGAATAAAACCATCGATTAATTTTTCAACTAGGATGGAAACTGGACTTCTTCTCAGCAAGACACTGAGAAGAAGCCTTGAGCATGACTTTTTCAGGAAAAAGGGGGCTATTTTCACTGGAGGGAAAGCTCCATACTGTCCTGTCAGGGACAGATTCAGCTCCTCCAAAGACTAGGACTGTTATCTGGCAGAGACCCTCTCCAACACATCAGTGAATTCCATTGTGGTGGAGCAAGACAGGCCTTACTGTGAGAACTGCTTTACTTACTACAAAGATCCACTGACTACTCCTTGCCTGGCTGACTTCTCTGCTGGTCAGCCCCAGTTAAACACAGGCTGGGCAGTTTCATAGCAAAAATGTACCCAACAGAACATGACATCAAACTGGCTTTGTAGGAATATATAAATATAAGCCTTTCAAATACTGTCTGCTAAAGCACGTGCCGTATGAGGTGCTCACGTGTTCTGCATCTGAGAGCTAACTAACCTCAGTGCCATCACAAGAGGTGCTGCTGTTCAGGAGTGCAGGCACTGGACCTGAAGTGAGAAGGTCTGTTGACAAGAACAGGACCAGGAGAAGTCACGTGTGTAATAAGAGAGGACAAGGCATGTGAATGTTCTGACTACAACTTTTGGAATCGGTGCAGCAGCCCTGCTCCTGTGGCAGGGAGAAAGACACCATGAGTTCAGGCCTCACATTGTGCACGTAAAACCAGACAATTCCTTGAAAAAGAGAAGGAACATAACAATCTCTCTTGCATGACAAATTACCAGAGTCCACCACATTAACACATGCATTGCCTTTTGTTTGCAGTTTACTTATATATTTGTGTGTTTTTACTTAAAAGTAGCTACTTTTACATGTAAAAGTGGTTATAGAATAAGTAGTTCTGTATCAGGAAGGAGAAATTTGTTCCCTTCCAAAATAGTTAGCTCTTATACCAGAAAGTAAAAAGAAGGCAGATAGCAGAAGGTGTCTGTATCTATCTACATCTATATATCTACATCTATATCTATATCATCTATATCTATATCTCTTTTCAGGAAGGCTTAGTAACCTTTTCCAGTCCATGTGTGCTAACTCTAAAGCACATAGACATTTATTTTGCGCATGCTCTGTCAATGTCCCATATCCCAGTTCAATATATACACTATAAGAATGCTTTCTTCCCTTTGCTGCTGAACATGGACAAAATAGGAAATAATTTCATTTTTTCACAAGATGCACATCTTGGAAATCCTAGGAACTAACAGCTCATACATTGAACTAACTTCATACCCCCTTTTAAAATTGAAAAATATAAAAGTAGTTCCCTGCTCATGATGATCTCTTTTCTGAATGAACCAATTTTTAGATATTAATGAAATTAAACAAAGAAATTCAGATTGCTTTATTTCTGCATGTCAAGGGGCTAGTTAGGGGCAGGGAAAATAAAAAAATCAGAAGAAGAATAAAAATGAGAGATTATTAATTAATCTTAGTAAATTTTTTTTTGCTTTGGGAACAGAATTTCTATTATAGTCTCTTAGAAACACTTGTGTTTAACTATATTTTTTATTACATGTGTATGTGAACATTATTATACACCAATGTACACTTTGCAGTTTGTCTAATCTCTTACTTGAATATGAATGCTAGTTAATTTTAATGATTTTAAAACAAGTTAAATTATTATTATTTCATTATTTCATCCAACTATTAAAATGGATTTGTTTTCAGTACAACTTGTTACTCTGTAAATGGAAGGCATAACTATTTGATCTTTGGAACTGAGCATCTGAAAATTACAAGAAAAGGGTAAAGCCTCGTGAGTTACTGTTAGTAACTTTCACTGAAAGGCACTATATAGGATAGTATATTTTCCCTCTGGAAAAGGGTAGCTCAATTACAGTTTGGGAAGAAATAAAACCTAAATCAGAAAGAAAACATCTACATAGATATGTCTTTTTATTCACTATGTGATTTTTGCACATGTTATGAAATGGGACAAATTTGCTTACCCTTCCTGGAGGAACTGGTATGAAGTAAGGAAAGCCCATATCAATCATATCGTATCGTATCATATATCATATCATATCATATCCAAGAAATTATTCTTCTAGAAAGCACCAGCCATGGGCAGAATGAGAGGTCAGGTATAGGTTTCCAGATGGCTGAAAAAAAAGAGAATAGAATAAGAACTGATGTCCTTGTGAGAAGCATCAAAAAAACTAATCAATCACAAACCTTGTAAAGTTCAAGTTTAGGTTGAGAAAGGTGTTTAGTTCAGGGCTGATTTTCACTTTATTGAAATTATTAAGCTGCAAACTTCAGGATTTACTCTTGGGCTTTCTCAAAATCACAGAAACTACTCTATGTCAAGATCACACACGTGCTCTTTTTTGGTGAAAAACAGTTGTCCATTTGTCCGGCTGATGTGAATAAGGTCAAGGGAGTTCAACACCTGCTTTAGAAAAACACTCTCAATAGTCACCACATTTTTCCACAACAGGTGCTGAACTCATCTAACCTTGGTCATGTCAGAAAGACAACTGTTTTCAGCACTATCTGATGGAGAAGTAAGTTCTGGTATGTTTATTAGCAGTATTTGTACTCTGGTTACATCTTTGCATTCTTCTGGAAATGAACATTTCCAAAAATGTATATTTAATGGCTTTGGTGAGTCAATTGAAATGTCTTCAAAAGGATTTCTTTTGGCCTAAACTCTCTGTGTTACTTCAGGATGGGTGAATGAGGCTGATAGGTGTCTGTACACACATTTGTGTTAAAGGATTCCTAGAACTATTGAAGAAAGGATTCCTAGAACTACTGGAGAAAGGGAGTTGCCATATGGAACAACAAAAGGTGCATCTCAGTTTTGTAGCATGATTCTCTAACCTGCAGTGGCACAGCATTGGAAAGTGCCTAGTCCCATAAAAAAAAGTCTTAAAAAACCCCAAAAATGTTGTAAATAACACCACTAAATTACAGTTAAGCATTGTTACAACCAAATAGCTCATGTGCAACTTCATAAACACTTCAACTGGTGCTCTTAAATTTCCAGATATATTTACTTTACTCCTGTAAAGCACATTAAAGATAAAGTGTTCTTTGTTATCTGGGACTATTTGGAATCTTTAGCAGTTCGCTTAACACATCATAATATCTGTCAAAGACTGTCCTAAAACACCAGGGAAAATGCATGCATCAGGAGAGGAATAAATCTCTTAAAAGGTATTAGTGTAGTTAAGTAGGTCACCCTGTAGAGGTGAAGTGCCTGTTACTATTGGTGGATATTAGTCCTGGGTCAGCCAAGTGCTTAAACAAGGTCCACTAAAATGTGTAGGCAAATATATGTGCAGTAAATGCAAGTTCTTTCCTGAGACATGGTCCTAGCTGAGACTTGGCTATTATGCTGGTTCTGGGGGATTTTGCCTTTTTCTTCCCATTCTTCCAGATGGAAAGCCAGTCTTACTGCAAGGGGCAGAGACAGATGTCCAAACATAAATTATAACTGTGTGCTTCAAATTTATTTCTCTTCTCCTGAGTTGTCTTGCTATGAATACTGTCCCCAACACACATGCTTGAGAGTAGAGCTCAAACTCCTGTATATCCTGTGACAACTCTGCAAGAAAGCAGAGTTTAATATTTATGAGCCTGTGAGTGTTCACAGAGAATCACAGAGAAGGGTTGACTTTGGAGGGGGCCTTTGACAGCTGTTTCGTCCAACCCTCCCTGCTCAGAACAAGGGCAACTAAAGCGGGTTGCTCAGGGCCATGACCCATGGGGTTTTCAGTTATCTCCAAGAATACAGACTTGACGATCTGCTTTGACAACCTGTTCTCATGTTACACCAGCCTTACAGTGAAAAAGCCCTTTTTCTCATGTTTGAATAGAACTTCCTGTCTTTAAATATGTGTGCTCTTGTCCTTTCCCTGGATATCACTGAGAAACCTGGCTCTGTCTTCTTTGCTCTCTACCATCGTATAGTTACACACACACACTGAGAGCATCCCTCCAAGCCATCTCTTCCCCAGGATGAACAATCCCAACTCTCTCAGCCTCTCCCCATATGTCACAGTCAGGAAATAAGATTAGGCTCTTGCTGTCCTGCACCAGGCTGGCACTGTTTGCCTGAGGGGCCTTGCCCTGGAAGCAGGCGTCTGTACTGCTGAGAAAGGTTTAACTGAAAGCTTCTGGCACGCAGAGGCAGGACCTCAGGGGAAACAGATAATTTTTTCCAGGGAGTGCTAATTTAGAGTATGGACTAAGTCATCCTGCAAGAGGGATTTTAGGAGTGGCCACCTGAGGCAGAACGTATGATCTGTCTTTTTGGGTATAATCTTATTGTTTGTCTTTTTAAAATGAAAGACAAACTCCATGAAGATGATGAACAAGCAATTTCCACATTGTAGGAGAGCACTGGAAGATTGAATTGTCTTTCACATCCTTTACTGAAGACTGAAAGGTTGCTTGCAAAGTCTGTTTCTGAAGCATTTCATTTTGGTACAAGCTTTGGAAACAAAGAATGGCTAAAGGGAGGCAAGGTTCATGCAGCACATAAAGCACTGACCATCAAAACAACTGGCTTGTGTACTGCTATTTTAGCTCTTAGATTCAAGAGTCCAAAGGGTGTTTGCTACTCTGACTCTAACAGCCCTTTGCATGATTCTTACAGACTCTATCATGTCTCCTGTCTCTCACATTCCTTGGTCAGGTCCTCCCTGGCCAGTTACAAATCTTATTTTGCTACTTTAGTTGCTAAATCTGTCTTATGTTGGGAACTTTTGAAAATGGTGACGTAATCTGGCTCTGTGATTACAGCTGAAATTAATTTGCCTGTCTGATATTACACTACAATCTTTAGATTCACAGTGGGATGTAAGGTATACTTCCTTTACCTTTCAGTTTTCTGGATCCGCATAGACATAGCTGGGTAATTGATGTTTCTGATGTCCCTGTAGATAAGAGTAGCCTGACATAAAAAGATGGATCCCAAAGGACTGAACAAACAAATTGAATACACAGAGGAGCTGACAGACAGCTGTCACTGCACACAGAAGCCAGTGAAGGAGAAGGTATGTGGTGAACCCTTCACTGAACTGCAAAATTCTCATAGCTGTTCAGGCAAGGAAATTCTTTCCTTTGTTTTTGATCCTAAAGATTAAATCACAACCACTCAAATGCAAGCATTTTTTAACTTAGTCATTCTAGAAATGGCTGAAGAGCACTTTTACAGTCATGTAAGATGTACATACAGTCATACAGACAATCCCTGCTAAGCATGCAAGTGTTTCAACTTCCTGCTTTCCAGCACCCGAAAACCTATTCAGGTAGGAGAATAGATATTCCAGTGCACTGAGTTGCCTCTTTGCAGGGCATTTGCAAGGGCTTTCTGTGCTGGAGGTGCATCAGTCACACGAGGGCTTTCATGTAGTTGCATGTTGCAGTTGCAGTTAAGGGAAGTGGTTTTGGGTAGGACTGTTTTCCAGAAAGATCTCACAAACCTGAGTGAGTGGAAAAAAACCTATCAAATTAATGTCAGTGTGAAGTAATTAATCTTGAGGAAAAACTAGTCTAAACAGCACTTATGGGATTCTGAACTTGTAATTGGCAGATATACCTCAGGGAAGAAGCTAGAAATCATCACCAGCAGTCCTCTGAAGTCATTACCTTAAGATACAGTAGTAGCCAAGAGGAAAAAAAGTCAAAATTCATCAGAAAGGGCATCAAGAACATAACAGAAACATTATTTTGCTGCAGTACAAAATCTCACATAGCTTGGGCACTGTCTGAAATGTGATCCTCACATCACAAGGAGTCATAATGGAGTTGGAAAAGGTGTAGAGAAAGGCAAGACAAGTGATTAAGGATGTTAAGTAATTGTATTAAGAGAGGAGACTTAAAGGACTACATTCTGAAGTTTCAGTGGAGAATACTCAGTGGGAATTGTGAAGGCAGTCAATGAAGTGAATGCAGAGTTGCTAACTCACCAAACCCTTCATCATCCTGAAATTTCTTGCCATAAATTTTGGAGACAGTTTCAGCAAAGAAACTAAGAACTCCTGAAAAACCAGTCTAATACCATATTAAAGAAAATTTACAGGAATTCCTTAATCAATGACTCTGGATGAGGGTGAAGTAGTAGGGAGACAGTGGCCAAGAGCACATGCTCTCCCTGAATAGCATCTCCTTGGCAATGGTGGAGGCAGAATGCTGGTCCTTTTCACATTCTCATTTTTCTGAGCCCTACTCAGAATTCATTTTCGTCTACTTCAGAGCATCCTAGTCTCCTCCCATTTCCCCAGCCTCATGTACAAGAGCCAGCTGGGCTGCAGATTACAGAGCAGCAGATAGGTTGAGCTAATACTTCTGGTGTGGGAAGTGACAGAGTGGTAGAGAGACTGTGAAAACATGCAGCAAGTACATGAGAATCTCAGGCAACTTCTGGAGAGTGAGAGATGTAGTCAAATGATTAAGTCATCTGCTCCATATCATGCCTGGCTGTTTAAGGACTTCTGTCAGAGAAAAGCATTGAGAACATCAGACTGATAGGCAGTAATAATGAAAAAATATAAAATATTCCTTCTGATCCTTCTGTTCTCTTTTTGGCTCCTACAACAGGAATTGTTGAGAGTAGAATTATGGGAGGCAATGAACAAACTTAAAATCTGTGCCCTACTTAACCATCTCTGATTTTGTATGTGGGAAGGAAGTGGCCTAAATCTGACCCATCTAATATATATAATATATTCCATGGCATGTAATGTTTTGACAGCTTAAGTAGATATACGAGCACTGAATTGGTAACTCATTCAAATAAAAATGGTATGCCTCCTATCTAAGTATTGCAAGTTCTGGTTTTATTCAGATAATTGTGTTTATTTTTTCTTTTCCAACAAGATAATTGTGCATATTATTTCAGTCTCTGGTATGTGTTAGGCTTGTCCAGGTTTTTTCTACTACACTCTCATGAAATCTTAGATACAGATATCATCTCTGTTGGTAATGGGGAATGTAGGTGCTGGACCAGAGCAGGAGATTAAGAATCTACTTTTCCTGCCTCACAAACATATTGCTTATGTCAGAATTTTTTCCCCCAAGTACAACTCTATGTGGACTGCGTGAACACGTCTTAAATGGGCTGATCTTCATAATGTGTTTGCTAAAAACCTTTCATTTTATACATCAGGAGCTAAGCCACTGAGAAATTTGTGTTCTGTCAGGAAAACTCAGTGGCAGAGAGAGAAGAAATGGCTGTGGATTGCCTTAACCACAAAGCTGCTATAGAGCAGTGGAAATGATGGGCCATGGAGCTACTCATTTGGTGAGCTCAGCACAACTGCCGAGCACTTCCAGGGACACAGTGTCAAGGAGAAAGATGAGCTTTATCTACAATGTCTAATCTCCTCTAATAATGATAAAATTTGGCACACATCGGATAAATTCTTTCCAAGTATTTAAAGCCCTTCAGTGTGCCTCTTACACAAGTAAGTGGTATACCAGGAATTACACCACTGGGAACTTGCACAAGGAGAGAGCCTAAGTCTGTTTTTAGGAAAGCTTTCAGTGGATCCCTGAAGCTTGGACCTTCAGTCATTTGTTTTACTCACAGGAAAATTTATGAATAAATTTTTTCTTCCATGCTCCCCTCTTCTCTTCTCTTCTCTTCTCTTCTCTTCTCTTCTCTTCTCTTCTCTTCTCTTCTCTTCTCTTCTCTTCTCTTCTCTTCTCTTCTCTTCTCTTCTCTTCTCTTCTCTTCTCTTTTTTCATTTCTTCCCCAACACTGTTTTCGCTTTGCCCAGTAAATGTCTGGTAGCCCCTGACAGCTCAGCCTCTGAGTCCTAAAAAATTTTGCATCCCTGCTTAAATATTTTCTGACTTCTGAACTCCCACTTGTGTTCTGGCTGGCTGGGAAACCTGCATTAACACTCAAGAACATTGTTCTCGTAATGCACAGGAAGAGAACCAAGGGGATAGGGAGTGTATCCTGATCATACTTTATTCATATAGAAGCCTGACAGGCACATAATTGCTGCCATTGATCACAGACAGTTAATTACCAGCTTGGAAATAGTGCTTCCCACATTTCCAGATCTTGTCCTCAGGCCTAGGATCAACATGAATTGTGAGCAGATGTGCCTGCAAGTACTCTATTCTCATACCAATCTATGTTCTGCAACAATGCTGTAGTGTCTGATTATTTCTGAAAAAATTCTACCTGAGAAATGTTACACATATAACTCCATAAATAATACCTTTCCCTCTTAAAGTAACATCAGGAATACAGGTCAGCAATTTACTGTGGAGGTACCAAAGGCTGAGGAAGTGGACTGTTACTTTTGTCAGTGGATATCTTGTTGGCCAGGTAAGAAGATAAAAGATGTAGACATGATTTTGCAATATTTAATCCCAAAACTTGAGTTCAGATGCTGAAAGAAATCTCTTTCCAGGTATAGTCTTTCTCTTTTGGTCATTGGTCTCATTTTGTTGTCAGTTTTATCCTGCCTTTTACCGTCATTCTTTTCTTTTTTTGTCATCTGAATTACCTCTCCTCCAAGAATTTGATAGGCTAGCATATGGAGGTCTTCTGAGAAGACTGGAAAGTCAAGATGAGGTTTGAGAGACATTCTGCAACAGAGCTGTGGAAGTCACTGAAGGATTCCTGCACTCACTTGGTTTCAACCTTGAAAACTCAGTTAAGATAGTTTTTCCTTTGGGATGCTAGAACTCAGAGCAGCATCAAAAGTGATTAAATGAATAATAAAAGAAGAAAAATTATTCTTGTAAAACATATGTTGCTATAGGTTTCTGGAAAAAAACCTACTCTTGCCATTTCCCAAATTCATGAGAAGGAGAATGGCTGAAGGAACCTTGTTCATTCACAGACTGTAATTATGAGCGCAACTTCATATTGATTAATGGCTGAGATAGAGTTATGAGTGCCAGTTTTCTCCCATTTAATGACTCATGTCAGAGTGGCCTATAAACGAACTCTCCATTGCCTTTAATTTTGCCCCCCTATTATGAGGGAATAATGCATCTTATAGTAAGATGGGTTGAATTATTTTGGAATAAATCTGTCCTTTCAACCCTCAGGCAGGTAAGCATATCTCGTAATCTGGAGTTCTGGGGACTCAAAAAGGTCACTTCATTTTGCGAGCAATCAAACCTTGGCTGCATATTTTGACACAGTATCTATACAAGCATAGAGTTGAAGAGGTCAAAGATTACAAATTAAGAGATGCAGTTGCTCAATTTCTTTCTTCTCTCAACACAAAAGTGAAAAAATAAGTCCAGTGGGAGTATACTGTACATGCACATAGTTGTAGCAAAGAGCTGAAGCATATTAATGAATTTCTCATGTATTTGTCATTGTATGGCCTTACTACAGACTACTGAAGTCTTTGATTAGGGAAGACTGGAACCAAAGACAAGAAAACACAAGAATAACAGGAAAATTCCCTATGGTATGATGCAAGACTGAAGAGTAAAAATTATAACACAAGGCAGAGAACATTCCATTCTCTCAGAGGATCTCTGAAGGAATGGATGAGGAACAACAATTAAGTACTGAAGTCTGCTTTGCTATACGCTCTCTGGGTTATCCTTGTATAGACATGAGCATTTCTCTGTAGCCACAAAACTACAGAAAAAGGTGAATTCTGACATGCTTGCTAGAAAATACGTGACAGAAAAGTTTTTGTTACTTATGGAGAAAAGCAAAACACACCATTGTTAATGGTAGATCTTCACACCTTATTTCTACACAAGCTGTCTTCAGTTGCACAGTGAAGTCTAAAAGATCCCTTTGCAGCTTTCATACTTAGACTCTTGGGCGTGAAGTAATGAACTTCATTGAATTAGTCATTCAAATTGTTCAGATGGCCAACAACTCAAATAAGTAGTATGTTCCTCATAACCTTTTTTTTCTGGTTGCCATTTATGAAACTGTTTTGCTGTTATGAGGAATTTGCTTATTGTCTCCTGTCAATATCAGGTCTTATGTTATTACCCTCCTGACTCCAGCCTGGCATTAACTGCAGCACCATCTCTGAAAATGAGAATGTAGATATTTAACATATGCATCCTGTTCAAAAATCAACAACTGGTCTCCATGTCTCCCTTAAAAAATGTCAGAGACCCAGGCACATTCTTACATCAAAGAAAGTTTTATTATTTGGAAAATGTTCAAGTACAAAACTATTTAGGTAGAAGATAAAATAATGTGATCATTAATGATTTTTTTGAAGTCATCATATATATCTGGTGTATATTTTAATTAATCTGTATGACTTCTTGTTTCTGTGGTTGCTCATACCTTCCTAACAGTAATTTAATATGAACTGGCCCAAATCCTTGCATCCACAGGCTTCCAAATGAGTTACAGCACATTCAAATGCCATAAGGAAACCCTCAGACCTACCCATGCTGTCTGTGGGGCAGAGCAGCAAAGCTCTCCTTAAGACCAAAATCACTGTCTGTTCAGACAGTAAACCTGAAAATATGGCCCCAGACATGATGGGGCCGTGCCTAATGGAGCATGCAAGCTGCTGTGTGCCTGAGCACCTGAAGGGAGCTAACACAGTACCAGCATATCCAGGCAGGCTGGCTGCTGCCTGCTTGCAAGTGTCCACAAGTCACCCACGTCGGTAAGAGACGGGCAAGCTGTTGCGTGCTTGCAGCCACTTCCAGAACTGCTTAGAAGGGGTGGGAACATGCCTGCTAGAGGTGATTCATGGCTGCCTCTTTTCAGTTTATCAGTGGCACAGTCTCATGTAGCTGGCAAGAGGGGAGCTGGTGGGTAGCATGAAGAATCAAACTGATGTCAGAATGATAAGGAAAAATTAATAGATAAACTAAAAAGCAAGTAGCACCTGTGTTATGTCATGGTGAAAAGGGGGAAACATGCAGCATGAGAGCAGCTGGGGAGCTGGCATTGAGAGATGCTGAGCTTCTGTATAGAGAAGAATGCCTTGCATTTTTCCAGGTTCATAGTGGTTTGCACCAGAACATGCCGGTTCCTTATGATCCCACTGAGAAAGGTGCTCAGACTCTGTAGAGTATAGCTTAAAATTCCTGTTATTTGGGTTAATGCTATAAAGAAGAAAGTTTGGCTTAATTATCTTAGAGGTCTTTTCCATCTTAGTGGTTCTATGAGACATCTGTCAAACATGTTCAGCCTTGGGTGGGCAGACAAGGAGTGAAGTGTTTTTTCTGTGATGTATTTTCTGTGTGTCTTGGACATGTAGCAATGTCATCTGAAAAGTCTTCAATGCAACCACTCTTGCCTATTTGTGCCCTTCTGTCACCAACTCTAGAATTGATCCTGCTGTGGCTCGTGCCAAGGGGAGTTGAGTGGATTCCTCAAAGGCAGTCTTATGCCATTGTCCCCAGTTTCATGGAAAAAGAAACATAAAATTCCTCTTTAAAAGAGAGGTAGGTTGACTGAACTTCCGTTCTCATAAAATTATTAAACTGGATACTTAAACAATGTATTTGTAATTACAAGAAGTCAGCAGGGTAATAAGTTAATAGCAGGGTGAGCTTATAAAGAACAAGTGACACAGTACTAATCTAATTTCCTTCTATAACACGGTAACTAGCCATGTGGATACTAGAGAAATAGTACATGGTTATCTTAATTTGGTCTTAGATGATATAAGCAACTTGGGGATATATGGTAAAGTAAATCTCATAACATGGGAACTGGAAAACTGGTTAGAAAATTGTACTCAAAGGATAGTTATTAATATTGTTCTTTCAAAATAGATGACTGTGTTAAGCATGTTTAGGAAAGTCTTTTCCTAAATCAGTATTTCCACCATTTCCACTAGTCACTCAGATGCTAGGGAAAGAAAGTATTTTATTTTAATATTGAAATACTAAATAAATAAATTACATTTCAATAAGGACAAGCACAAAGTAGTAAACATTGAAATAATTATTTTCATGATTAAAAGATGCAGAACAAATAGTTAAATGGCCCTTCTGGGCAAAATGGTTGAGAGATTTAGTAGATCACAACCTGAATATAATGACCGATGCAAAAAAATGGGTAAGACAACTTAAAAGTATTCACTGTAACTCTCCCATTTAGCTCTGGCAAGACCTCACCCAGAGCCTTATGCTGAGCTTTGGGCAGCCCTTTTTAAGAAATCCTTGAACCAGAGGAAAGCAGCAAAGATGATCAAAAGCCCAGAAAATCTGACTTCTGAGACTAAAAAGGATAAGGTTTGTTTAGTCTAGGGAAGGGAGAACTGAAGAGAGATGTGAGAACAGTTTTTAAATACATAGAAACTGCTGTGGAAAGGTTAGAAACAAATTGTTCTTCTTGTGTATTGGAGGTCAAGAAAAAATAAAATGTGCTCAAACTGCAGTGCAGGGAATTCAGGTTAGACACAAGCGAAGACTTGCCAGCTGCAAAATGATTAAGCACTGGAATAGATCTCCCACCAGATACAATATATCAGAGCCCTTTAATGCACTTCCAGACTTTTTACATGGCATGAAAAATCCCTCCCCAGCAGTTCAGTTTAGGAAATGTTTTGTGTGAGTTGAAATGAGAAACGCTAGAAGGCAAGGTGTGGAGACAAGTTCATATTTTGGCTTAAATGGAGAGAGCTGGGTCAGAGGAAAATTCATGCATCAAGAATAAAGTAATGTGAGCAGTTGGGGTCACTCAAAAGTAGAGAAGAAAACGAATCTAGAACAAAATGAGCTTTCTGATAGGGTATGAACTCCACTATGACTCCAAGTTAGGTGAATAAGTGACCCACTACACTTGATACATAAGTATCTACCAGAGAGACCCTCTGAAACTGAAAACGTAATGAAAATATTTTGACTTTTCTAATTTTGTGTCATTGCCCAAATAATGCATCAGACATTTTATAAAACTATCTTCAAATACCTGCCATTTGATTATGTGGCTCTCAGTGGTGTGCTACATGGTAAAGGTCAGTTGCATTACATTTCATGAACTTGTTTGATAGAAGAGGTACAAAAGGATTTTATGCAAGGAATGATGTTTTAAGAATAAATCAGAGACTTTTGTAAACAATATTGCCTTCCAAAATGCTTGGAGTATGCATGCTAATGTACACATTTGTTCACTTGCTGTTCTGAAAGATTTATCTCCCATTATCTCATATGTTGTTGAGGCTCTTTGGGAATTCATGCTTCGTGCATTTGGCTGACAAAGCAATCTTTTGCTTCAAGATTCAGTATTTTATGCTGCTTAGTGCTAACCACAGCTGTCCAAGGCCACATGGTAATTCTGGTCAAAAAAATTAATTCAATTGCATCAGCATAATATTCCATGGACATTCATAATGAAATCCTGAACTTCATAAACTTCCTGGGAAAGTTTGCTTTCTGCCTAATTATCTCTAGTACTCTTGTACCAACATACTATTTCACTTGTGATGGTGAACTGATAATAGAATACTACACAATATTACAGTGGAAAGCTACAGCTGTGGCTAAGTAGAGAAATTACAATATTTTACTCAAATCCAGGTAATTCAAAGATCTCCCTCTCAGATGAACATAACCCTTCTCAAAATACCCCTTCACATCCTTCTGGACTAAAACCAGAAAAAGGTGAAGTAACAGGAGTGGAGTTTAGACCTGACCGATCATGTTAAGGCAAGTAACATGTACTGTGAATATGTGTTTAAAAGGCTATATTGAAAGTGTATCGATGTGTGAAAACTGTACCTAGAAATTCCCTTCAAAAATGTGTCCCTGGCTAAGTATGTTGGCACAGCAAGAATAAGTTTCTGCCTCAAAGGGTTTTCAAGCTAAATAAATAAGAAAGGAAAGCAATGGAAGTATGCAGAGAAATAAGCATGTTCAAGATGTTGTAGCCAGGGATTTGGCAATATTATCGGTAGTGTTTCTGAGTCTCAGCTCAGTGGCTCAGTGAAGCACATTACCTGAAGAAATCTAAGTTTCACATGCAAATACTTCTTGAAGGTCTATCTGCATCTGGCTTGCTCATAGTATTTGCCTTGCTGATTCCAAAAGGCCACTTTTATGAATAAGGTAAGACAGTCTAGCCCTAGAGTTTTCTGGTTTTTCATCTCTTTAGGCTGCTTATATCCTTTCTTTCTTTGATAGACACATCAGCAGATCTTCCCCGTAAAGACACTTTGTGAAGGTTGTGAAGGTAGTAAATCCTCATCAGGCTCTCTTCCCTTTTCTGTCACCCTATTCTCCTTTTACACTCTCTATTCTTGTGTAAGTGATTATATCAGTTTTCTGGTGACATGGGGAGTCTCTCTTCTCTTTATTATAGAACTTTACAGAGCATTACTTTCCCTACAAATAATCCTTTTCCATTTCTAGTATTATTTCCTCCCATTGCATTCCATATGTTTTAGATTATTTTCTCTCAGTCTGTTAGCTTGTAAGACACATTATTTTTACAGTTGTTTTCCACTCATGATTTAGTTGTGTTACTGTTGATCTGTCTACGCTGTTATTTGTATCTCCTAACAAATTAGAACCATATTGCAGCATTTTACCATACAATGGGGATTTTTAAATCCTTATTCAGGGAACGTGATGGCTTTGTATCTGATCTCATTGGCATAGCAGATATTACTCCTTAATCTCCATCTTTGCTTTCTTCCTCCTTCCTCTTCCCAATTTCCTCTATCTTATTTCTCTGCTGCTTCTTCAAAAAGCCACATACATGCAGATATCATTGCGCATGTTAAAAAAATCCATGTCTTGATCTGAACTATTGTTTCCCTATTAGTCATGGTTTTTTTAAGGTAAGATCACCTGAAAATAAATTGTTCTGCCAAGGATTAATGTATCTCCATTTACTCTAATTCATGCATTGGTCTGTCAGTCACAAGATTTGTATTAACCCTTTATATGGTCACAGCCCTGAGATGATGGGCTTTGTTGGATTTTTTTTTTTTTCTGGGTTCTTTGGTGGAATTAAGCAGCTAAATCAGTGCTCTGCACTGTCATAGATAATGAAAATCTTACTAGAATCATTAATATTTGTCTTTCACTGAGGATAAGACCATTAAGCAATGTCTGTGTTCACTCACATTAAGTGTTTCAGCTGTTAAATCTGTACCAATTTTCTTCTGCTTCTGTGGAAACTGCCATAATGCCATGAAAAACAAAGTGTAGGGCTCAAAACGATGCTTGTAGTGACCTGGAGAAGATAGTTAGCTCCCAAATGTTATCCTTTTTTTTATGTTTGGTCTAATGTAAAATAGTCAGGTGACCTAATGTAAAATATTGCCTCTCCCTGTAAGATCTGCTTTTCTATAGTGTTCAACAAAATAATCTTTCAAAGGTCTTGAAGCAAATAAAAGCAGAGGAAACTGATACCTAAGTATTCTGGCATCTCAATCTTTACTAAAGACAAGAATATTCATCAGGCAGCTAATAATTTATTCAGTAGTTATTGCCCATAACTTCATGTCTTGTAAGTGTTGTGGTCACTGAGAAGTAAAAGTTGAATGATGGGACTGCAGTAAGTATATTCACCACTACTATGACCAGTCACAATTACACTGCTTGTATTAAAGAGAAAGATGGGTTTGTGTCTAAAGATAAGAGCTGGAGTCAGACCTGGGTTCGGCTGAAGACTGGATCACACAGTCCCACAGAATTCAGTGATGTCCCCCTTAAAACCTGATTCTGCCACCTACACACTGAATAACGCTGTTATCCTGGCAGCAGTAGCCATTCAGTGGTTGCCCAAGGGCATGTCAGCTTGGACCTCATGGGAGCAGAGAGATTGGTGAGAGCAGAATTTAAAAAACTGTTTGAAATATGAGCACTAGTGAGAATAATGAGTTAAGGAGCTCAGGGACACCACAGTGTTGGTGGCACCCCAAGAGGAACCACTGGATCTCCAGGTAGAATTAGCTCACACAGAGCTATCTCAGGCCTCTAACCCAATGCTGGAAAGTTCTGAGTGAGAAATGTGCTCTCCTCTCACCACCCTAGTTTGTGCACTTTGGTTTGAATCATGGAGAAGTTATGGAGTATGTCAAATGGCATTCTTCTGGATGAAGCCTAGCTGAGAGATTCTCCAAGAGCACATCTAATGCATTTGAACTGCTTATATGCATTCAGTCTGTGGGGTGACACCAGTGCTGCCTGTGAAACATACGGTGTTGAGGTTGGACCCTCTGCAGTGTTTCATTCTGCAGATCCAACTGTATTGCATTGATTGATAATATGGACCTAGCCAAAAAATATACTTGCTCCCTAATTTGTGAGGGTTTGCTACCGCAAATGCATTAAATCAGAAAAAAATATTGAGTTGACTTTATCAATGATGGAACACTAGAGATTTCACTGGCATAACATCTAGGATGATAGTTAAGTGATGACAAAGTAAAATGTGTGAATGTGGATCAAATCCTTAATACAGGCAAAGCTGACATAAAATGATGGCTCTTTAATTATACATCACCTCAAGAGACTGAAGTAAGTATCTTCCAGTAATAATTTATTAACTACTGAGTACTACATAGTACTTGTGAATACAGATATGTATATATATATCAGTTAGAAAGCCTATAAATCTTACAAACTCTCTTATGGGAGTTATAAAACTACTGATAAAAAATATAAAGACCATATTTACTAAAATAGAAACAATGTTTAGATATGAGTTTTGTAAATCCTGGTCATGACATTACTCGTCCTCTCCTAGGAAGAAAAATCCCGAATGCAGCATATAGAGGTTTGATTCACCAAGTGACTGCATTTAGAGCAGATTCATGGGGAAGTTTGCATCCCTTCAATGAAGTGGCTTGGAGGATGGTAGGAACATGTTCAGTAGATCTGTCTAGAGGTCAGTTTCTTTGTCTCTCAGATATGTGGCCAAGAAATACACTCAGCATAAGAAACTAACTGTACAGCATTTGGGCATCTTGGCAAGCTAGGTAGCTTTAAAAAATCTTTGCACCTTTTAGTGACACCCCAGAGACTAGAGAAGAATTTGGGTTAATTTAGACCGCACTCTCTGTAATTTTCTAAGCATTGCATGGCATTTAACCCTCTTTGAATTTATTCTTTCTGATCTCAGAGTGCTTCTTGTGCTTTGAAAGAGGTCCTAGAGGAAAAGATTTATGGTTGCCTCTCTATATTGCTCAGAGAGTTCTGCCCTAGATAAACAGAATTTTAGTCTCTTTATACCAGCTGGCACTTCTGTTTGTTCTGACTCTTGCATTAGAAAACCTTACCTCCTAACCATAAGGTATTGACTGCATTAAAACACCTCTGCTGCTTTTACTAGATTGCATATTCCAGCGGTCCTTACCAGGCACTCTCAGGGGATATGGGGGAGAAATTTTATGCAGTATTCCCAGGACTATTTAATGAAACCTAAGCTTAAGAACTTCTTTGGTCTTAATTTTTTTTTGCATTTCTTTCTTTACAAAAGCCTGTTAGTTTTCTGTCTTCTTACATTTTATGGCTTTTCCACAAATACTTCCTCAAGTGGGGGAAAAATATTTCTTGAGTATAAGTTTTCAGGTTTGTTAGTACTGTATGGAACTAGACAAGGACATTCCAGTTGGCCTCATTAAAAAGTCCTAAAAGTTTAAATTTAATTAGGGGCTAAAATTAGAAATCATCTGAGAAAAAAAAAGCAACCTTACCCAAAAAGATGATTTAGTGTTAGCACCGCGTCCTGTCTTCTCAAATACTTCTACAGCCCACTGCTTTGCTCTCCCTCTCAGCTGGCCTATAATTCTTGGTCCTATAAAAGAGGACTTTGCTTTCACTTTCCTGCATTTTTCTTTTTCTCAGGCACCTCCTTCAGCTTTCAGCATTGCATTTCAAGCTCCAGATCTGATCCTGCTTTTGCATACCGCTCAGTGAGGGGATTATGGCCCCCTCTGCCTTCCCTGTTCACTACAGCTTTATGAGCAGTGCTGTGTTTCAGCAGAGAATCTGGGTCCTGTGCAGTGCTGCTCTCCTCATATCACTGCTACCAGGGCAGGTGGGACTGTGACCTGATGGAGTTCTACAGATTTTGTGTCAGTGTTGCTAACAATGTAAAGGGCAAAAAGCAAGGGGAATTTGGACTCAAATGTGCTGAATTCTCTTACTTGTATAACATGCAAGCACACCCAAATTTCAGATTCAAGAAATATATCAGAAATTTTCACAGGAGATCACCTTAGGCATGAATTGTACTTTGTCTTCTTGTGATTTGCAAAATAAGCCCCTTGCAAATGCAGATAGCATGGCAGTAAATAAGATAATGCAGCAAAAGCTAATTCATAAAAATGTAAATGTATACTCCCTTCCCTGTGACAATATACTCCAATGTTTAAATCAAGCTTCCTGTTTCTTTTAAACAAGTCTTTAAACCTGTCTTAGTGGACAAGTTATTCAAAAGTTTGAAAATATCATCTATCACATTATTTATGAACTCAAAACATTTTTCCAGAGCCATGAATTATTCTAAGCTTGTTTCCCCAGGAGTCCCATTATGAAATGAACTTTTAAGCTACAGTTGGAAGGTGAATTTAATACCAGTCATATAAAATATAAAGTTCCAGCCCTGCAAACGCATCTGTGTCTGGCTTTAGGCTGATGAATATTTCTACTGACTCAGTGGAAGTACTCCCACTAAAGTTAAGTACATCTATTAAGTGTTTGAAGGCCTGGATCTGAAAGTACCACAGTAATAATCATAAGTAAATATTTGTACAGCCTTTCATTTCTCTAAATGTTTAATTCTTTAAAGCATCTTTAAGATTCCTAGCTAAGAAGTTTGTTTTGCAATATTAGAAGTTTTGGAGCAAATCCAAAACCTACAGACTTTGCCAATTTTGATTTACACGGGTATCAATGATTTCTGGGTACTTCAGTTCTGGTTTGTATCCCTGCAACTTAAGATTAGTACACTGTTTTCAAATTAATACAGACAAAGAAAATTTAGTATCTTCGGCCACAGCATTATGAAATATAAAAGTGTTGGTTTGGGGCTTGATTGAAACCAGAAACTGGACAAATACCTGCTTATTTGGAAATTCTTAAAGGTAGGTCAGATACACAAAAAAATAAGTTTGTTTTGGAGAGGACAATGTTTCCATCTTGTCTAGGCTAGAAAAGCAGACTTTGACTGAAAACATTTAAATTCTTCTATAGACAGAAATTTGCAGTTAAATAAGTGTAAACACAATTTGACACCTTTTTAAGTGTGTTTGTCAGCACAAGTCCACATTTCAACTGTAACTGCCAAACTGTGTTTTAAATATGGACTGTTTTTCTTATCAGAGCCAAAGGGAGACAGGAGGGAGGAAAGTGAGTCTGTCTCAGCTATACAGGCACAAAAACATACCAGCAATTCTCCTTCATAAGGTTCATATTAAGTCAGTTATTGCATGTTACATGTTGAATAGGTTTAGAAATACATACTCTTTTATGATATATTCCATATTTTCTTGTATTCTTCCAGAGCACTTGTAATGGACACAGCCCATCAGCATGAGCATTTCAGAGACTGACAGAAGTTCACTGTAGATGTGCTTAAAATGTCTACAGCATTTGTGGAAGGAAAGCAACCACTTTGCAAGCAAGTACATGACATGAGAATTAAAAGCAAGTACCAACCTTGCTGCTGTGGTCCCAGATGTATTCACAGGTAAATCAGTATCAGCTTTTGTAGAAAGTGCTCTGCAAACACCAAGGTGAAGCATATTTCAAAAGGGACATACAGAGGACCCACAGATCTGTCAAAATGTCCTTTTCCAAAACTAGAGATATGTGTGAGTGGGGGCTTGTTAATATAAAAGTGATGAGAGAAGTATCTTATTTTCACATTTTGGGGAGTGGGAAGCATGGTAGTGGCAAATAAACCAACTTCTTTTGGAATAAATGTAATTCTGATGACAACAGGAAGCATTCATATACATGTGGAGGCAAGTGTGACTGTCAGAAGGTGGAAGTTTGCTGTGCACATCTGGGAAGCATGCACTGACCATCACCAGGGACCAGAGAGGTCATTATAATAGGAATTCCACCTCAGTTTAATTTGCTGAGTGTAACTCATGCACAAATACTAGGAAGGAATGGAATTTTAATGCAAAATTATCCATTGAAAATCACAGTGTAAATTTGTGAACATTTTCAGGATGTTGTCTTTACTTTTAAGTAAACTTGTATTTCAGCTCAATACATAAACCTCCAAAAGATGTAAGAAATTTTTTTATAATAATGCTGTATTTTAAATGGCAGTGGGAAAGTTAAAAAAAAACATAAGCAGAGGAGATATTACATGACTCCTATTATATGAATTCTAACCTCAATTAAATCAAGTTCAACTACCACATTCAGGGTTAGCAATAAAGAAGAAAGAAAGTGTCCATTTGGATAAATCTAGTTAGTACTACATTCTTTAAAAAAAACCCCGAAACAAATAGAACAATATCCCACTGTTGCCATGATTTTGTGTCAAAACCTGCTTCAAAGCTACTCTAATAATAGAATGAATTGTCATAAAATACTTTTACTTAGCGAAGAATTCCCAGCCTCCTGAAACCTGCAAATGCCAGTAAATTTCAGATGCCCCTAACTCTCATAACACAACCTTGTACAGAAATTTCCCTTCTCCTGGCACACTACTGCTCCTCCCTGCCAGGGTTCTGCACATAAGTTGAGAATGGGTCTGATGGAGGCCCGGTTGTAGATTATTTTTATCCTTTCATCAGGCTTCTAGAAAGAGTCTTGTTTCTATGACCATACCAGGGTTAGTCACTAGTAGACGAAAAGGAAAAAAACCCCCCACACAAGTCAGGAGGAGCTAGGGTCAACAAAAAAGTCTTTCTTCTTCATTAGTCACCTTTTCCATGCTGAGTTTTATTATACCCCGTGATGGGCTACTTTTCCAAAAATAAGAAATATAGAACAAACACTAGGATGCCTTGTGTGACCAAGACTTAAAAAAACCCTGTCAAACCAACAGTCTGGGAAATAGACAAACAAATGTCAGTTCTCCCAGGTTTGTTTCTTATAATTGAACCCAAACAATAAAAAGTTTATTCTATTAAAAAAATTCAATCTGTTAGAGTAAAACCCTTCCTTGCAGCAAAAAAATTATCTTTTCTCCATCTCTCAAATTAATCTTTGCCAAGAGAGTATACATAGCTCAGAAGTTAAACAAGATATTTTTGTTCCTAGCTACCCACAAAAGAACATCCTTCAATATTGTTTTGGAAATACTGTAGCACAATTAAGATAGAGTGTAAATCATAGAAAGAATATTTCCTGTAGCCTTTAAAATATTCTAAAGCAGCCTGAGTGAAAGCAAAGCCCTTTACTGTCGCTTAAAGCCAAGTGAATATTCCTGTCCAAGAAACCAATTTATGATAAAGATCTCACACACAAAAAAAAGTTCTCTTGTGTTTCAAAGACAGAAAATATTACAATGCTTGCATATACTCTGTTTAAAAAAAAACACCCAATGACTGCAAACAGGACTTCATGGCCCACTGGGAAAGTAACAGCTTTGGGACCTGTTCAGATTCCAATTGCCAAAGTGACTTTAAAGTGGAAAGGAAATTTTGGGGCAAAGCACAGAGAGTCATGAGAGAATAGTGAGCAGGGTACAAAGGGTTTTAATAACTAAGGGTCTCAAAAAGAAGATCCTTTATTTCAGTCTACTATGAGAAAAATGTGGGAAATGAAGAGAGCCTGCATTTTCTCCCCTCTTCACCCAGCCAGGTTGTCTGAAGGAGCTCTTGAAGACAGAGGAAATGGTTCAAAGGTCCTTTTGTGGAGGACCTTGATCTCCTGACATCTATCAGATAGCTCACTGGCTCAGCTTATTAACACACAAGCAAGCCCATGTTTGCACTGAAGTCAGCAGTCAAATTCCTACTTAATTCCCTGACATTATCAAAGGTACTTCAGGAGTTTATCTCAAGATATTTGGTAGACACAGAAGGTTTCCATTCAGACTCTGTAAATTCTTGCTTCTTGCCTGAGCATTTGTTCTCAGAACTGGCTTAGTAGATATACATATCTCCCTTTTGATAATGAAGACTTATGAAATACCACTGGAACATTCTCATTTCTAATCTTTGCATATGCAGAAGTCTAAATCATCATGTCTGAGGCAAGGAAATACCATGTGAGTAAATAGCTGCACTGGATCCATAGAAAGAATGAGGTCAAAGAGCTGACATACTTTTTAATAATTTAAAAGGTGCGTACACAGTATTGTGCCATTGTTTTTTAGCTGAGGTAGTTATGGAGACAAAAGCAAAAAAACCCAAAACACACACACAAAAGAAAAACCCCAACAACCTCTGGATAAGAGGAGTTATTTCTGAAATTATATAATTTTTTCAATTTATGCAAGCTGTTAGACTGGATGGACCTTCATTTGTTACCTGTGGAGAAATGAGAAAATGAAGATAGACACAGTGTCTGCTTTATTTTATGTAATAGCCATTTGATATTTTTAATAGTATCATCTAAACAACCAGTAAAGTGATCAAAGTTCCAGTCTTTAAAAGTGATCAGTATAGAAACAACATTAATGACGCAGGGATTTTTCAAGTAAATGTCCAGAAATTAAAAGTTTAATAAACACAAATGCTCTAAGTTAAGTGCTCTGGTGTTGGGGCATTTGGACCTGGACAGCTGAGACATCATTTAGAAAAGTATTCATAGCTAGATTCCAGACATTTTGAAATGCAGTCTGTCCTGTACTTACATTTGTATCCAAACATTGCTAATAGTGATTTTAAAAAGATGTATAAACTATGTAAGATTAAGTTGATTCAAATGGAAATGGCTCAAAATCCCATACAGAAATTACCACTTCAGAGAGTCTCTTTCATTGCCTTGTAGTGAACTACATTTTATGTAAGATAGCACATTTCTTACTCTGATTCTTGAAGTGGGATATCAGGAAAAGAACAACTTATGCAGGCAATGCAAATATTGATAATGTTGTATTTTAAAGGAAACAAAAGTGTTTCACTTAGAAGAAGGAGAGAAAGCAGGAGACCATGACATAAACCCATAACCCATGTAACATGGGTTAGATGAACAAATCTGATCAAAATAATCTCAGACGATTTACTATGATATTTTTCAAGAGTATTGTGCTGATTTCTTTGAGTTAACAATGCTTATTCATTATGGGCCTGATATTAGCAATTAACTTTGATGGACTGAGTCCTGATTAACACAGCTATGAGACTAAAATCCACTTCTCCATACTTCTAGTTATGCCTCTGAGTACTAATGACATTTAAATGTGAAGAAGAGAAATAGGAAGCTACTTTTCAATTAGTTTGACAAATGATAGCATAATAGAGTCCTAAATGCTTCAAAAAACCCTACCGATATTCCTATGAAGAATAATACCTTTTTCAGACGACATGTGTCATGACATCTGGTGTCAGGAGACTTTGAAACATAACCACAGCTGAACACATCTGAAGCAAGCATCATGTCCATTATGTCTTCTGAAGAAAAATAAACCAGTGAGAGAGCTATGAAATAGTTTCTTCAATATATCAAACATTGCCAGCCTAATCCAGCAAAATCTTCAGGGTTGGAATTAAAAATAAATAATAAATTGTTCATTATTAGGGTTACTGAAATTAACAGAGCTGGTCTAATCATGGGCATCAAGCTCCTCACCCTGCAGCTTGATATCCCCAATGATAACAACAAATGAGAAAGTCAATGTTCACTTTCTAATCCTACCACTCTTTCCTTCATTTTCTTCTATATCAGAGCTGCAGGAGGCTATAGGTGTCAATGATATTTGTAAAAAACACAGATTTTCTTTGTCATTGCTTCCAAATCCAAGAAACCTGAGAAATTACATTTTCTGCCCTAGAAATTCTCTTCAATCACAGCCACTTTCCAATGCCAGCCCATTTTTCTGAATGTAACGTATGAAAGTATCTAGTGTGAGTGGCTGCCTTTATGCCTTCCTGTGCCTTGCAGCATAAGAAATATGGGGAAGCTGTGCAATCTGAGGATGGAAAATAGCTTGCTGAAATAACAATGCCACTTAACTTGTGTATGCTATAACTCAGCTTACATATGTTCTTACCTTGTCTTAATCAACACCTTCGCCAACTTCAGATTGAAATTGAGCCCAAATTAAAAAAAAAAGACAAAATAAACAGATCAATGACTAGGTGAAAGATTTATTTATTACTATTCATATAGTCTTGACTCACTATAAAAAAACCCAACTTGATAAGCCTACACGCATCTTCTCTGGCTGAAGACTGAAAGGGAATTGCTTCCTCACTGAAGATCTGCTCTGAATGCTAAGTCAAACTGGAAAAGAAACCTGCGTGGAAGTGTTATTTTTAGCATCTATAGAAAAGCAGTAAGGCATACTCATAGTCTTCAACATCAAGACCTAAAAGCCTCTTTTCTAATGCTGTTCTTCATGCTCTGCACAGCCTGGTTTCTTGCCCCTTCTTGCTCCCTGGACAGATGCATGGGGAACTGATGAAGATATCATGATGCTTTTCAGCCAGTCCTTTGAACTTGTCTCATAGTTTAGTCATTAGGCTTACAATACCAGGAGCTTTTCTTCATCCATGGAGAAAAGGCCTGAATTTATCCTAAAAACCTCTTCATAAACACTGTCTTGTAGATTATTTTTCTATTTATCAGGAAAGCATCATTACAGGAGATGATCCCACCACCCTTCAAACTGTAATGTCTTACTACTGTTTATCATGGTATGGCATTTTCATAACCAGTTACTTCAACACTAGTCATTAAAAATAGCTGCTTTTCTCTTTTCCAGGGGCACAGCTGTCTCACATCAGAAATGCTATTTTGTGAGAGGTTTCAGTTGCTCTGGCAACAGCCTTTGACAATTTCTGTCTGTGAGGCTGCAGAGAAGAGAAACAGCTCAGAGGAGAGGTCCATCCTTTCCCACTGATGCTCTGACTTGGCCATAAAAACAGTATCATGTCTCTGAAAGAAATCAGTAAATGCATATCAAAGAGGACATTCTTTGATTGTCACTGAGTGCTACAGGGAAAGGAACTTATGGAGTAAATACACTGGCTAAGAGTTAATTGGTTCTGATTCAACCACATGCAATACATGAAGAAACAGTACTAGGTTGTTCTGCATGCTCTTGCCTGCAAATGCCACTTTAAAAATGGTGGTAATACAGCTGCCAGGCTCACTATTGTCTGTGTATGAAGAACATCAGAGCTGAAGGGTACACAGAATGTCAATAATCATAAGATTTTGAAGATGCACATTTATTATTTAATTTTTTTGCTATAAAAAAAATTCTTGTTTCTTGACATTTTCTTTCCAGTATTTTAGGCAACATGATAATTATGCATATGGGTTACAGTATGTTGTCAGTCCAATGTAATTTTTTTGCAATTGGGGCAGACAGATGTTTCTTTCTACTAATTACTCTTAACTGGGGACAGTATCTCTGTAAATTTGCTTCTTCTATCATGATCATGCCATGGTAGGTCCCTCCAGACCACCTTTTTTTCTTTGGATTTTGGCTTGTCAAAATTGTTTATTTATGGAGCCTCTTGCTACTGAAGTCCAGGGAGCTTCTGGAAAGAGGGCCTTGACTGAACCCCTTCAGTTGCACAGTGGTATATGGGTGCAGTCCCTATGCTTCTAAAGTATTGCCCAACAATTAGCTGCAACAATTCTTAGAGATTATACAAAAGCCAGTTTTGGCTAGGTGACTGTACAAACCAGAGATTCCTTCTCTCAATTTTTCATTGTATTTAATCTGCTGACACAGTCAGAACACTGTTGTCTTAAGAATATGCGAGCTCTCAGGGCTTAGAAAGTATCCACAGGATTTTGGTGTCACCCATTAAAGTAAGCGACAAGATTAAAGAACATGAGGTAGTCCTCATGGTCTTGTCTGACAGCACTAAGCTGCAAAATTAGTTCTTGGCTGAATGGCAAATTTGGGGTCAGGAAAAAAAATCAGGTAATTTAGTAAGGAATCTATGGCTGTCTAATATATGTCAAGGTGACTCTACTTAAACTGTCAACAGCTTTACGACCGAAAGTTGAATATAGAATGTAAGTGGCTAACATTTATCATTTTGTTTGGTGGTGTTGAATAGAATGAACATATGATAAATTCAACAGCAATGAGCAAAAATCTGCTTGCCATTTTCAAATCTGCTACCTACCAGACTATAGCTTCTGTCCCACAGAAGAGTTCATTCAGGACTGAAACCAGTGTGAACCCATACCAGATGTTACAGCAATCCAGATCTTTCTTCTTAAGTAATGTGATAAAAGGGGTTTTTTGCTGTTCTTCTGGGATGAATGGTTTTATTAACTTGCAGTAACATTTTCATATTCTTTTTGCTGCTGTCTTTCAATACATTTTTCTCTTCTGTTCTACTGTGCTTAATGATTTACAATAAAAAGTCGTGTATCAAACATTCTTACAAATGGAGACAGATCCCCCAAAACTGAGACTGGCTTTCAAATAAAATTACAATCAAACAGTATTAATGGATTTATGGTTCTCTTTAAATGTTTCTTGTTATCAGCATTTTAACTCTGCATTTTAAGATTTTAACCCTCAAGACTGGAATGCTTGAAATTTTCGCCACATTTTTTCAGTATGAAAACACCTGCAGTCTTTAAGTATCCTTATTGTAGCATTTGATAATCTCATGGAACAGCAGGTATGGCAGGACTGTTAAAAAAATTAAGAATTGAAAGCACTGATAATTGTATTCATTTTATTAGTGTTGAATCCTCACAATTAGATTTTCAACCACAAGCAAGAATAGAAGAAGTGTAATATGGACATTGTCTCTAAATTTCCATATAAATGAGTGGCATGTTTACTTTATGATACACATGACTATAAAATCCTAATGTAAATAATTCTAGCACTGCTTCTGTATAATCAAAGAAGTAAAGAAGAAGCAGAAAGGAGGCCCCAACCCTGGGAAAAAATTAGTGCTGACAACATCTTAGAGCATAGAAGCTATAATCAGTGCTGAAAACTGCTATATCCATTCTACCAGTAGATATCAGGGAGTTTGTTTTATTGAAGATGATGTTCATAGCTCATCACTGGTTTCAACAAAGTCTCAAAGAGCACGGCATTTACGGCAGGCAAAAAGCAAAGTTTGCTTATTCATAGACTTAATTAGATGTAAATTGAAGGCTCCAACAAAGATTTTGACCCCATCCTGGGCTTCAGAAGCTCATCTCACAAAGGGTTTTGCAGACTCCTACTGTGAAAAATCAGGAAAAATGAGCTTCTTTTCAGTAGGTTAAGGTCTTGCAAAGCCAGCAAGGATCTAATGAGTTTTTTAGAGAAGTCACTGACAAATGTAATGATACACCATGCTGAATGAAATAGAAGTCCTGCAGAATAAAATCATATGTGAACTTCTAATTATTGCTACTATATGGATATGAAGGGATGGAATTAAGGATTTATAGACAACATTGTTATTCCTTTTGTCTAAGGCCATCACAATAAAACCTAAATGGTCTTTCATATAATTTTTATATATTTCTTACAGTTCTGTTTAGTATCTTTAGTCTGATAACTGTTCCAGCAATGTGGAAATGAAACTAGAAATTACAAGAGCAGAAGGTTTGTCTGCATTTCATTGTTAGCCTGCATATGCTCATGATTCTTTGATTATTTTCCTCTTATTCTTACATGTGTACAGGCAGAACAAAACTGTAGGAATGATTATAACCCTGACTGAAATATCAAAACAAACCCATGTATGTTGTTTGAATAAATCTTAATGATTATTTAAATATTGTAACACTGTAGTGAAGTTTTAAGATCATTAGTACTAACTCTTTATAGATAGTCTTACAGAAATTCATAGTGACTGGATGTATACAGAGAATTCAAATTTGTCAGTAATCCTAGGGAAAAAATAACAAACTCAGGGGTGTTGTTCAGGTCAATTGCTGGTCTCTTTCTCAGAGACTACACATAAACTTCTTCCCAGGGTATTTTTCTGAGCTTTTGCAGCCCTGGTAACCCTGTGTAAGTGCTAGCTATATATCTTCTCTATCATATTGCCAGAAAACAGAAACTTCCTCCAACATTATGAACAAACAAATAAAAATGTGAGTGATGCAGGAAAGGTGAGCAGACCACCTAGGCTCCTTGAAAACCCTCTGGGTCTCACATGTTTTGCATTACTTCATTTTTTAAGAATGTTTTTTCGTCATGACTGATGGGTCTGATGACTGATAAAGATAAGAAATTCAAAAACACATACGAATTTACTTATTTTCAGCACTTCCAGGGATGCAAGTTTGAATACAGCTGCATCAGGATTGTTACTTTTCCTACCCACATCTGTGGGGTTTTTTTCCTGCCAAAGAAGTGGACAATGAGAAATGCCTTGGCAGTTTATCAAATGAAATATCTGACTACATGCTTTGTACCTCTAGTGTATTAAAGCACACAGACATTTAAGTTATGAAAACTTTGCAGCTCTCTGTTACAATGAAGAATACAGTAGGCTCTCCTATTACCCAGCAAGCTAGAACTTGCTAGTCCATGTCTTTCCATGACATTGGTTCTTGACAATTTTTTGTACCCCTGTGCTGAAAGTAATAAGAAGTTTCAATCAGATCAGCCAAAATATTCCAAATGCAGTTGTTCTGAACAGGAATTCAGTCATGCTGAAAGAATTTTGAGCTTATTTCTCCTCTGATTAAATACTGCAGTTTTCCACCATTTTCAAGGAACAGACTACATGAAGCTTTGCCACAAACAGATTTGTGGCATAAATTAGCTATTCCATTTTCAGTCTTAAACAAGGAAGCATATTGAGGCATTTTGTGTTCTTTTCCAAAATGCTTTAAGCTTATATTTCAGCTATATTCTAGTGCGGTTTCATTCTCCTGCTGTTAATTAGAACAATCTTGGATGCCATCTTAAAAAAAAAAAAAAAGAAAAATGAAAGGAAGAGTGTGTTTTATGGTTTCCTTTCTGGGTGTAGAATCAAGAGTGCTAAGAGGGAGTGCATTTTTCCATGTAGCTGATAAGACTTCATAATAGGTTGCAGTGAGAAGTAAGTAAGTTTAATCCTTTAAAAATCCTAGGTTTGATCCTAAGTTTCTTCATTTAATATTTCTTTCTTCTCTCTTTTCTGTTACTATTGCATCTAGTAATGATTCTAGAAATGTGAAACGCGTTGGTATCATCTATCCTAACAAATGTAAGTATCAGTTCTGTTGTAGAATTGATCCTAGACATCCCATGTAGTGCATGTAGAATCGTAGAATCACAGAATATGCTGAGTTGGAAGGGACTCACTATAATCAAGAAGTCCAACTCCTGGCCCTGCACAGGACACCCACAGGGATCATACATTGTGCCCGACAGTATTGTCCAGATGCTTCTTGAATTGTCAGGCTGGTGCTGTGACCACTTCCCTGGGGAGCTGTTCCAGTGCCCAATCACTCTCTGAGTTAAGAACTTTTTCCTGATATCCAACCTAACCCTCCCCTGACACAACGTCAGGCCATTCCCTCGGGTCCTGTCACTGGTCACCACAGAGAAGAGATCAGTGCCTGCCCCTCCTCTTCCCCTTGTGAGGAAATTGTAACTGCAATGAGGTCTCCTCTCAGTCTCCTCCAGGCTGAAGACCAAGTGACCCCAGCCGTTCCTCATTCAGCTTCCCCTCAAGGCCCTCACCATCCTCGTTGCCCTTCTTTGGACACTCTCTAATCTCTTTATATCTTTCTTACTTCTTGGCACCCAGAACCGCCCCCAGCACTCGAGGTGAGGCCGCCCCAGCTCAGAGCAGAGTGGGACAAACCCCTCCCTGGCCCGGCTGGCGATGCTGTGCCTGATGCTCCCCAGGACAGGGTTGGCCCTCCTGGCTGCCAGGGCACTGCTCGCTCATGTTCGAATTGACACTGACCAGGACCCCCAGATCCCTTTCCACCGCACTGCTTTCAAGCCTCTTGACTTGTACTGTACAAAGGTCTGGATGACGTGTTTACACTATTTCAGAGCCTCTGATAAATCATTTTGTTAGCCACATAAAGCTATAAATGTTTAATATAAACATGGCATTGGTAGGACATTAGTCTTCTCACCACATCAATGCTCTCACATGTGGGAGAATGCATTTTGTACCATTATCTGAAAATGGGTTAACCCTCCAGTTCCCTAAAAGAAAAAGTATTACATTAACAGAGTTAAAGTGTTTTTCTTTCACTTAATTTTACTGTTTTCTCAAATATTCCAATTTTCTCTCTTACTGTTCCTCCTGCATGTGGAATTTTTCTTCTTTGTAAATATACCCTGTTTGCACCAGATGGCAAAAAGCTTCCAAGCAAAGTTTGTGATTTACATTTAAGCTACATAAGCCTGCAAATAAATGTGGATGCACTTAATAGCAAATTTACTTTCCTTCCTGCAGTATGTAGAGAGTCCTTTGAACTTCATCTTATTCCCTTTAAATGGTTGACTCTGATGTCTTTGTTTTTTGTAAGACCTGTCCTCATATGTAGAACACAGCCAAGCCTCAGCAGCCCTCTTGGGCAGATGTACATCCTGTTCCTTGTCTCAGGAGCTTGGGGAGAACCTGGTAGAAGGGCTTACAAAAAGAAGATGTTGCTTGCTCTAAAAATATTGCTCATTTTAATTTCCTGAGGCCTCTAGCATCTCATCGAAATATTAGAGAATCCAAATAAATAGAGACCTAATGGAGTGCTCAGTTCAGCCAAGTAGAACATTCTCCCTGTAACACTGTTCTCAGGAAGTCTTTTCTGGTGCATAATAGACAACTGAGCATCACCAAATCTTCTACTCTCACCTCTTTCTCCACTTCCAGACACTAGTTAGCATCTTGCTCAAAGCCCCCACCAGTGTTAGCATCTCTTTTTGTCAGGTTGTTTGGAAATGAGAGCAGATTCCTTCCGAAGCAGACTAATGGCACACACAGCACAGAGCTTTTGGCATGGGGTTTTCGCTTGGCACGGCAATGCCCAATCCCATATCCTAGTTTTGCTTTGGAAGGTATTAAGGAGTTGCTGGGAACACACTAACATTTAGCACTGTGGCTGGCCAGCAAATCAAACCAAATGGAGGAATATATTCAATACTGCAGATATGCTGACCAAAAATAGGCTTAGTGGTCACTTGCATTGTCTTCCCCAAATGCCTTTTGTTACCACTCTGTGGTAATTACTCACTAAAGTGAGTAATAAGCCACATCCATTGTTCTTCTTTGTATTTGGGAATAAAAATTTTTATGTTGTAAGACGTTATATGTAGATGATTAAAACTGCTCACACCAGCCTGCAGGGAGAATTTCAGTCAGGATGAGTAACTAATTAACTCTCCAGTACTCAGAATCTTCAGGAAGTTGCTGGGTGTTTTTTCACACATGGAAACCCCAGACAGATTGTTGGTTTGCTGATATTAAATATTCTTTCTCAAGTATAATTTTATCTGCATTTGGAGGCAATTTTACACCTCTAAAATGGCACCTCAGGAAGACGTGGTGAATGGGGAGGAGGACAGGGCTCTCCACTCGATCACCACCAAGCAGTCTACTCAGGAACAGTCTGGACGTGGGACACTGGGTTATCCCTGGTGCTGCATTGACTGTGCTTGCGAGCTGTAGTCACAAGGCTAACTTCCTCTCCTCTTTTATTCCATTACTTCCTATCAGCCATTCCTGCCATGTTCTGACACAACATTTTTCCCCATCTTCTTTCAGACTCCTCAGAGGTACCACCAAATTACTGTTCTGGGGACAGGAAAGGTGGTGGGGCTGTGGTAGGAGAACAAATAATGAAAACTAACAAGAAGACAAAAACCCCTCCCCACTTCCTCTTTTGCCCAAAAAAATCATGCTTCCTAACTGTAAGACAGCCACAGCTTAAAAGGGGTATGGGCCACTAGAAACTGCAAGGCTTAGTTAGGTTGTCTATTTTTTCTGTCTCTCCAGTAAACTCTAATTTAAACAAACCTGTGTGTAGTGTTGTCTCTGGAAACAGCATCAGTTCTGGTGAGTTCCACTAGTGGAAAATAAGAAAGAGGGGTGTATAGAAACTTTGAGGGTAGAAATGAGAAAGGAGAAGACAAGAATTAATTTTTTTAACAATATTCCTTTTCCCAAGAACTTGTCAGTAAAGGAGATGTTTGAGAAAAATTTCATGCCTCGTTTGTTTTGACAAAGGTGTGTTGTACAGTTCATGCAGTATTTACAGTGGAGAGAAACTGTGAAAAGGGTCTAAGTACTCTTCAGTATCTTTGCTTATTAAAATTATCCAAGAGTAAGAGCCTATTAGAGTTATGCTCCAGTGGCTCACAATTTCTAGGACTGATGCTAATTAATTTGCAAGGGAAAAAATGAGGGTTAATATCACTGAGGTAAACAGCTCTATTTTGACTGAAAAGGAATATCAGAACTGAAGTCATTGTACAAACTTTCTAAAAAATAGCTAGGCTGTATAAAGGCAGGAATTTCGAGAAGGAGGTCCAGAAAACCTACTGCCTCAAAATATTTAATCTTAAAAGTACTTAGAGATCAGAAGTTAGTTAGATACCTAAAAAGAGATACCATTCATATTTGGAAAGAACCTAATCTGAGAGTATAGATGTTGTTACCTAGCTCTTCATGCCTCTTTACCTATGACCCTTCACAGACCTTCTCTGAAAAATATGCTCAAAGGATGTCTACTATACCACATGTTCAGTTTCTAAGGAGAGGGCTGAGCTGCTGGGCCATGACGGGAACCTGGGGAGAAATAATGCCCTGTCACCTGGAGCAAGAAAGGAGAGGTGCTGATTCTGCCCCCTTGTTCAAAGCACTCAAATGAAAAAGAGACAAATCTTTTCCTGCACACAAGAAAGGGTGCAATGAACAGTGCACTTTTGCAGGGTAAGAGAGAATTGGCACTAGAACCCGTATCTGCCCACTTTAAGGGCTGAGGACACCTATTATTATAGTCTCCAGATCATGGCTGGAATTTTCTCACTCTTTTTCTGGCCCTGGGACTCTTCTGTTCTCAGACACTCAACACAAAATCAAGGCAAAACTAAGCTGCTTAGGAATTTGAATGCCCTGAGCAGAGATACTTTGACTGCATGAGGTTCTAGGAAAAGTATGTGTGAGTGCATGTGAGTGTGTGTTTGTGTGTGCCTGTGTGTGTGATGTGGCTCCGGAATACGAGGAGTGAGACCACACGCCAGAAGAGAGAGAAAAAGCAGCCTCAACAGTCTGAACAGAGCTGCTGTGTAGGCTTGTGGGAAGCCTGGAGAGGTGAGTCTTGGATTAAGGTTTTGGCAGAAAGAGTCTTGAAGGGGTAAGTGAAGAAGCTGCCATAGGTTGTTTAATTTTTTTTCTGCGGTCAAAGTGGGATTTGTACATTCTTGTAAATCAAGTTACATGGAAGATATGTGATTGAATCCATTACTAATTTTTCTTCCCAACTGGCTGATCTAACAGCTGTTTAGATGAAAACTGGCAGATCTAACAGCTGCTTTGATGAAAACATGCTGCTAGTAGCAGTAGCAAGTTTTCTACTCTCATGGCGAATGGGAAGATATTTTTAAGAGTTTTCATATATTTATGTTTCAGTGCTATGCCTACTATCTTACTACTGCTGCCCCTTTTTCACAATATTCAAAGATACTCTTATTTCACAAAACCAGACTTCAGTTGAAGTCTACCTTCAGTCCTTCTGTTTTGAAATAACTTAGAAGACTCAGAGTTCTCCCAAGAAGAAGATAGGGTGGCTTCCCATGTTAGCTGTACTCCTGTAAATCTTCATCAGTTGTCTCTAAGTTTGAAATGAATCCTGCAACTCAGATCACTTAGGTTACTTCAAGTTTATATAAGAAAGGAGATCTGAAACTCAGCTGACAAGTACAGATCTTAGTGGTATATATTATCTGTCTTTTCTCACAAATCAGTGCATGGCACATCACTCACAGATAAGAGAGGAAGAGAGGCTGACAAGGAGATGCACAACTGAAAGTCCAGAATAATCAGAGAGGGGCTAAGGCTTGCTTTTGTTAAAGGGAGAAAAGATGCTGGGGAAGTCAGTCAGCTTACTTTTGAAAGGAGCTAAGAAGCTTCTTTCCACCCTCCAAGGAAACCCTCTGACTTTTGGAAGGAATAACCTATCTACAGAAACCAAAATGGCTCAGACTTAAGTGAATCGGCTGCAGGCTGGCTTCTCTGATGAAAGCAAGTAGTGCTGGCTTCTGCAGAGATAAGGGAAGTAAGTAAATAAGTAGCTTCCCTGTGACTTCAACAGCCCAGTAGTGCTGATATCTTTTAAGATGTAAACTTAATTCGTGTACAAATGATGCACACATAAATCCTGCTAGAAGTGAGACAGTGCTCATGATTCACATTTCCTACTGCATGAGTATCCAGGTGAAATTTCTCCCGGCTCACTTTCAGCAGTGGCCTGGCTGTGGCTTAGGCTTGGGCTCAGGCTGAAGCTCAGATTCCATCACAGTTCTTGGGGCTCATCCCATTAGCTTCCAGCAATGTGAACTGCTCTGCAAAGCTGTAAAAAGCCAACATGGAATTTAGTTGAATAAATAGTTTAGCAATGAATATTACAAAGTAACCTTTTACTTGGTCTTTAAAAAAGAAAACAAAAACTCAATCCAAACCAGGGGATAGATGTTTTGCTGGCAGTTTGTGTGTTTATTTTCCAGTTGCCATAGAAAATAATTGACCTATTTTCTTCCAAGAATAAATATCTTTATTCAAGCTCCCTAAAAAAACAGGCAGCCAAGACTTGCACTGAGGCCCCACCCATGCTGTCTGCTGCTACAGTCCACAGTGGACAGATTAAGCTTTACCATTTTTAATGAGGCTTTTGAACTGTTGGATGAAAATGTCTTTCTTGCAGTACATTTATCCTGCTGACTCCTACTGTTTCAGACCAGAGATTTGGTTCTAATGAGAAGCCTGTGTAAAAAAGACAAGACATTCAGCAGTGTCATTGCCCTGGACTCACTCCTGTTCCCTCTCCATTTCTTTAAATCCCCCAAACTGATAACTAAGCCACCTTTCAGAATGTTTCTCCTGGCCATTTCTTTTTCTTTACCCTGCTCTGGATATGTAAGTGCTTCATCAAAAGACCACTAAATTTATGGAAAGAGTTGATAATTTCAGTGTTAAGTAGATTATCCTTTGTTTCTGGATCCTTTTCTTATTTTTGCTCGTGGATATAAAACGGAGTCACTTTGAAAGTCCTCATGCAGCTCTCTAAGAAGCAGGCCATTTGCTCTATTACCTTCTCTGTAACCCTAGAAAAATGTACTCCAGTTGCTTTTTCTCGTCATGCTAGTCCCTGAATATTCATCTCTTTGCATATTGTTCATGTTTGCATACTTCTGTCCACTTTCAATAATTCTAAAATGATTTCTGCCAGATTACAGGCAGTGCTTCTATTTATATGTTGTAGACTTGTTTTTTTTCATTGCTGTTAAGCACTGCACTGAATCTCTGAGAATCTTATCTATGGCTTTGTCCACAACATGTCTGTTCAATGTTCAGTGGTGTACATAGCAAGTGAGGCAGCCTTGTCATGACTGAGAGTGTCTGGAGCACTCCTAGCTTATTTGCTGAAAATGTGGAAGCATGTGGTAAAGGCAGCACAATGATACACAAAAGAACAGATTTGCAATTCTGGTTTGATTTTATGTACCTGAATAAGTAGCTGTTAGGAACAGCGAGTTAGGCTGCTTCTTCTGTTCTTCTTGTGCAGAAGAGTCAGTATCTCCAGACCCATCTACTGGGCAGTCAGAAATATGACTCAGAAAGAGGACTAGATAGAAAATTCCCCATAATCATGGTTGGACCCATGTTGGCCACATTTGAACACAGACTTGCTTCTTTTCTTTGTATGAATGTGAGCCTCACTTGGCAATGAGATTAGGCACATACGAAGGGAGAGAGCCAGGGAAGATCCCACGCCTGAGTGCTGATTCAAGCCCCTATCCCCATGGGTTCTTTGCTCTGTCTGCTCTTCCATCAGGCCAACAGGGACAACCCTCAGTCCTGCACAGCACTGCAGGAGTCCTCTGTCCTCCAAACTTCCATACAAAATGTACAACGGGGACAGTTGTATCTGCTTCCCAAACCTATTTATCACATCTCCAAACGGACATTGTAATCCACAAATCCTGTCGCCCAGCTACCCTTGTAGAGAACATCATGTATGCTTTAAAATGCAGTTGTTTAATATGATCCATATTATTTGTAAACTCCTTTTAAAAATATGCAAATAACTAAGAAATTGCTTTCTTACTGCACAAGATTTTCTTTCAGATATTAAATTAAATTGAGAATAGCTGGAATTTCTGAGATAAATAAGACTGATGACCACTGGGAAAAGGAAAGGGAAACTATTATTTACTTAATGTTGTCTGGATCATTAAGTTAAATAAGGGATGATTTTGATCTTTTACCTTTAAGTTTTCATGTGTGTAAGTTACGTGATTCCAAAGATGCTCATGAGTATCACCATTCCAGCATGACAGATTGTTTCATGCTCTCCATGGTATGATAGCCAAATAAATAGAGGCAGTGTTTATTTCGCCACTCAGCAGATCTTTCAAATATTATCACTGTGGCATATTTGCTTTGTTTTATTTTATTTCAAGTCGAATTCTATTTAAGACTTTAGGTCACTGCTTTACGCCCTTGGGCTGGGTACAGGTCTTTAACCAAGCCACTGTAAATAAACAGTAGTGATTTCCATGATTGCAGATCATGACAACACTGGCGGGAACATTTTCTTTAAATGCCATGTCACTTTCACCTACTGCCTTCAGGCCAGTGCATGACATGCAGTAAGTGTCGGGCGAAATGTCACATCTGGGAGGAAGAGCTTGTGTGAATGTTAAACTGGAATGTGGAAAAATGGTGTCACATACCCTGTAATCTAATACTGTTCTCCCTTTAAAGGAATGTTTTCTCTATGGAGAGATGTGTTTACCAGAAGGACTTCTGCTTGAAGTTCAACAGAAATTAACTTATCTACTTATCCCCAGTTTTCTTGGGAAGCTCTTGCTACAGGGGTTCAATTCCAGGTCCTTGTATATTTTGCTGACATGATAAGAGTCTTTAGCAAATAAACTCAGAAGATGGAAAAGAGAGGAATGAAATTAATTTGTGTTATGGAATGAGAATAATCTTCTCCTAGGACATGAGAACAACATCCTAGCCCTAAGACTCCAAGGCTTGTGAGAGTCCCTATTCTTATATTTGGAATGATCCAAGTATAAGAATAGGGAAGGTATCTAATGATGCTTCACTGGTGCGTACTCAGCTCAGGAATTTTAAGGGCTTGGGATGCATTATGTGAAGTGCCTCTTTTCTGTTTGTTTTGAATCTGTCACCTGGTAGGTCTATTTGACATCCATAGCTCTTATATTAGAAAAGGCAATGGATAACTACTCCCTATGCCTATTCCTATTCCTATTCCCATTCCTGTCCCCGTTCCTGTTCCCGTTCATTTTTAATTTGCTACTCTGCTTGGAGAAGTCTACCACAGCATTTCTCCATTGCTTTCTGGGCCGTGTTCCATTCCTCTCATGGAAGTAATTGTCTGGCTTCAAGAGTTCTTCTTGTCCTTGTATTTATATTTTCTGTTTTTACAATAAGCTTCTTGAGATGATGGTACTGGAACTTCAAGTTCTGGGTCCACTGTGGATCCATGCCATATTCTTTCCCAAATAATTCCCAGCATTTTAGCAGCTTAATAGTTCATTAGTAATTTAGTTCATTTCAAAATCCCTCTTCTGACTGACAAATTATTTCTGAATCTAACGTGTAGATAGGATTGTTTCTCCCACAGGCATTACTTTACATTTATGCATTCAGTTTCATTCATTGTTCTATTACTGCCTTAACATCACAGAAATCAACAAATCTTCACAGTCAGCTTTCATTTTGACTACCTTGAATAATATAGTAACATCAGCAAATTTTGCCACTTCACTGTTAACCTCTTTTCCAGCTCAGTGACTACATTCTCTACCACTGTTTTTACCTGTTAAGGTAGTGTTTTCAATTATTTTGAATTCTTATTTCTGAAAAATTTAAGAAATTCCTTTCAGCTGGTATTGAGGTGGTTATAAAGAAAATGTTACCTGTAACAGTTAAAAGTTCAGTTATTTCAGGCTTGAGATCCTTTACAACTCTGCTCTGAACCACACCTGGGTACAATGATTTGTTACTATTCACTTTGTTGATTGTTCCACTTCCACTGACAATTCAGTTTGTGACACAGCCTCAGATTCATCCACTAGGAAGGAAGAATCTTATGGAGAAATATATCCAAAGTCTCCAAAGAAAGCACAACTACAAAAAATTTTTTACTGTTTCTGCTCTGACCTTGTGTTCTCTGAATACTCCTTTTTATGCTTGGCTATCAACTGCCCTGCTAAAATTCTGTCTGGCTTTTTATTCTTCATCTATTTGAAAAAGAATCTATATAACATTTCATGTCTTTTGCAAGTTGTTCCTCAAACTCTTTTCCAACCTGTCTTCATATGCACTTATATTTACCCTGCCAGTTTTTATATTATTTTCCATTTTCCTCTTCTCAATGTAGCCTCAGATATTTGAAAGCCTGTCTTCTTACTTCAAATACCTTCCATTAACCTGATATTAAATCATGACAATTGATTTCTTTGGGCTCAGGGTGGAATGTGATATATCTGAAGTCTGTGTGGCAGAACCCCTGCCATCCTTCTGAGCCTTTGATATACTGCTTATAAATAGTCTTCACGTTAACTGCAAACATTTACTCTTTAGTTGCCCCTTTTAGAATTTTTTTTCCAGAGTTCTAATTTTTGTATAGCTGCTTGCTTTTTTTGTTTTTGCTTTCTTTTTTTGCTTTTTTTTCTTCTTCTTCTTTGTTTTTTTTTTTAAATCAACTACTACTGAAATAAATATATTTCAGAAACTTACTGCTCCCCAGAACTATCATTGCATTTGTGACCTTGCCTTCTCACTTGTCTGAATACCTGGCTGCAACATTTTGCCTTTATGTGGCCCTTTCAAAGATGATGAGAGATTTTGCCCATGTCCTATTCTCAACTAAGAGGTCATGCACCCAATAATGCATTGCCTCATTCAAATGGGATTCTCTGAGCTGCAACTGCCTTTTCTTCCAGATATTCCCTTCTTCCTGAGATATTCCCTTCCTGGAACCATTTAACTGGATCAACATTCAACTTGCCCTTTTATTTCTAGGCAGAAGGATAATTATGTAGTGTCATCTCAGACTCTGGGATGAAACTGTCAGTGGAGCAGTGGTGCCATCACACTACATTTGACAGATCAGTCACAGAACTGTTCATACATGCCATCATGTCAGCATCACTGCCTCTGCCCTCACACTGATCCTCTTCTTCATGAACCCTCAGAAGCAAGTTTCCCAAAGACACATTTTTGATGGGTTGGTACAGAGCAGGGCATACTGACCTCATTGAATACTTTATCAGTGAAGAAGTAAATTATTAAAATGCATACATATAGAGGGAGAAAAAATGGAAACTATGCTATAAATAGAGCAAACTTGCTGCTTGAGAGTTAAGCAGCCATTCATACTCATCTTCTAAATTATTAAACTCACAGCTTTAATTCACTAGTTTCTTCTAAAATGAAAAATTGACACTTGTTTCTATGGCAATCCTCTGAATTTACATGGAGCTGAAGACAGGCCCTGATATTTTACAGGGATTTTTATCTGTTTAACCAAAACCTATAAACTCAAGTTTACCTTTATTTTTCAAAGATATCCTTGAGGTTAGCTCTGGGTCTATACACTGATGACAGCTATAACACAGTACAAAAATGAGTAAGGGAGGCTTAAATTGGTTTCATCAGGATGTTACAGCCACAGTAACTTGACATAAACCAGCTGCAAGCTTCTCGGGCTAAAACAGTCCTGAGATGAATCAGTTTTAATAATACTTCTGCCTTGTGCACCATTTTAACTGTATCTAAAAGTCCTCCAGGTTTATTGAGTTCAAGAGATATTGTTATTATTCAGTTTCATTTGCATGGGTCATGGGAAACTTAAGCAATAAACTCCCCACATTCTATGTACTTTAGAGGATCCTAAGTGACCTGTAAAGAAGTTTGTGGTAAATCCTTCTATCATAGAGCTTTGCAGACAGAACCAAGTCTAACCATGAAGCTCAGAAAAAAAATCTTATGTTTGTGTACAAAAGACCAGAGAAAGAGAAATCTCATTCTTAGCTGCTTTCTTCAGTTATAATTGAGGGGTGGGCCTGGAAGTGCCTGATCCACCAGCATCTGTTTCATTACTGTACCTTACAAATGGTGCAAGGTAACCCCGTCTGTCCACAGTTCAGTGTTCACTATAAAGTCAGTAAATGAAAGGATTTTCAAATTCACCCACTCAGAGTTCCAAGTCTAGGTGCTTGCCCCTTGTTTATTTTTTATCTTAAGTGATGAAAACTACGCATGTTTTAGCCAGTTTCCTTGGCACATAGTGGACTTCTAGAGTTGTCACTGTGTTTAATGTTGCTTGAAAGTGGACTGAAAGCTTTTGGGACTGTATCTGCATTATGACTAGTTTGCACTGGGTCTCACTGTGAAGACAAATCTAAGCAATAACCAGGTGAAGTTTGATGGTACCGAATTCCTGTTTAATCCTTCCAGAATGCTTTGTCTCTCCTGCTCTGGTCAGCTTCTTATTTCCTTAGCAAGGAGGTAAATCAGAAATAGCCTTGAGAAGCAAGCACCATTACATTTTGCTTTGTCTGGAACTAAGCACTTCTGAGGATAGTTTGGATCATGATCTTTAAATCTGATTTTATCAGTCACTTGAAAGGTAAAGGATTACAATATTGTAGATGAATCTTGCTGATTCAACAATATTACCCACAGACTTTTTCAAAACAGGGAACACTTTAATTCTGAGACAGCCTGGTCCAAACCAACATAATCTCAGAACCCCTGCATGCATGCTCTTAGTGGTGATCTTAGCACTAGGGACTGCAGAGTTAAAATCATAATATATGTCTGGTACCACAATTCAAAATGGTTACATAAAAAAATAAAATGAGAGGAGACTTTAGGATTAGTTTATGAAATAAAGGATCTAGGGTTAAAAAAATGCATATAGTCTGTGTGACATCATTAGGAGTTGCAGTGGTGGGATAGAAAAGAAACATAGCTGATAAAAGCATCTGTAAGGTAGCAAACCAAGTAGGACCTCAGAGGTAGACCTGCACAAAGGAATTCTAAATATTTGAAGAGACATGCTCCTGGTAAAGATCCCTCTTAGCTCTGTTGCAAATGTCTCTAACTGCTGGGTATTTGAGCATATGTCAAGTTAATCACAGCATGTGAGTTAAATGTCAGCAAATTCCTATTAGGTCTGTCATTTCCTACCTTACAGCCCCTATGTGCCTTCAACCAAGAGACATACATCCACAAAAGCTGCTTCTATATTTGCAGAATGGAGGAAGACAGTGTGTAAACACCCTGATTTCTTGTTGTTTGGCTTAAAGTGGTCACTTTAACCATCCTTTCCAAAAAGGTCATCAACACTTGCAGTTGTTTGCATTTAAATGGATAATCTCATTATAAACATATGCCTTTGGTGTTCATCTTTCTCAGCATCCTGTGATTTTTCCTTCAAGAAAAGGGAATTTGAAATGCAAACTGCACTTTAAAGTAGTGGTGAGACCCTTCACCAAGTAGAAATTCACAGCTTGAAAAAGGAACTTCAACAAAACTGGGTTAGCTGTACAGCATGACTGGATGATGATCTCATTGCTGTCATTGAACCAGAAAAAAGACCAGGTTGGAGCTGTTCAGGAATTTGAGAACAAAATGTAATGACACTGGAAAATCCTGACCTGTCAAAACCAACATATTCTTTGGAAATAGTTTGGTTTCAACAAACTTCTTCCAAATCACTGTTGTATTTCCTTTTAAAACTTGCCTAGTTTTCTGAAAACTCATGTAGAGAGGGCGGTTCAGGAGTTTGTGTTTCAAAGGTCTAGAACTCTTGCCAGCTCTGGCAAAGTTTAAAATGATTTGGGTTGGAAGGAGTTGAAGACACAAAGTTTACAGTTTGTGAACAGAAAGGTGGTTTGCAGGAGAGAGCACTTGACAATATTCTGAAGAAATACCTCTAATTGCTTGCTGTCTTCACAGTCCTGAATTTGGGCTACCGATGACAGCTTCTGCAGAGAGCAAGGTCTGTTGCTCAGCCCTCCTGACAGAAGACAGGCAGGAATGATCCAGTATCACAGGCTCCATCCCGGTAGCAACAGGACTGCTCCTCTCATTTCCGTCTCTGCAAACTCTTTATGGGGAAGGGGAAGGACCAAACAGCACCTGGCTCTGCCTGGTGTCAGGAAAGAGGATGTCATTGCTATTACCAACTTGGGAGGGACTGCCTCAGAGAGCAGTTCTTCATACATCTTGCTTCCAGAGTTACAGGCCTGATTTGGGATTTGAGAGAGCAGATTAAATTTTTTACAGGAGTTGGGCTAATCTCAGACTGGTGATGGCCCCCAAATAGGTTTACCCTGTGCTTATAGAACATGCAAGGCACAGGCGTGTCTGCTCTTCAGGCTAGCTGATGGTTAGAGGTCCCCAAATTTCAAGTCCCCTGCCTGTACAGCTGGCAGATTCCCTTCTTGCTGACCTCCCAGGCTGTAACACAGAGCCCAGGAGCTCTGGGAGCCTCAACTCCCATTGGGTGTCACAAAAACTCCCCCCTACTCAGCAGAGGAGTGAGTGCCACATGTAGACACCGGAAGTTTTTGGGTCCCTGAGCTGGAGCTAGGAGCTGGGAAGCCAGGATACAGGTGGGGGCTTTTGAGTGTCCTGAGCTCTCAGGAGCTCTGTGCCAGGCCATAGGACAGTGCCAGCAAACCTGCTGGGAGCCCCAGGAGATAAGTCAGCTTCCTCACCTTTTGAAAACAAAAAACAAAAACAAAACCAAAGCAGGGAGACAGAAGAAATCCAGCAAGGGGATGACAGTGCCTGTAGTTTCTATTCCAGGTCTGAGGGGAAATACTCCACATTTAGGAGTACAAAAGTTTAACTTTTAGGCAATTGTAGTTGCAACCACAAGGCCCCAGTCCTTGCAACTGCTTAGGCATCAGCAGACTCAGAGGCAGAGCTAACTGCGTAGTGGCTTCAGTTCTTCACCAGAGAATGTTTCTAATGCATATTCAGAATTTAGAAGACAAAATATATATGACTCACAAAAAGCCAGTACTTCTCTCTCCTATTTTCATCAGGACACTGGCCTTTCTGCCTCGCATGCTGAGATTGATCAATCAGAATATTGTCATTGATACCTACAGCTGCCTGTCTCTTGCATGAATCCTTCAGACAGCTAAATATATATCACATGAATTTGACCCCAAAGGAAAAAAAAATCACTTCACCAGCACTTTCTGTACTTGCTCTGTGATAACCATAGCAGCAAGACCAAAGAAATGCTGGATCTTAGATGTAGTCAGTCTGTCAGTCTCAATACTTTCTACTTATGCTGGTGTTAAGTCCAGAGATGCCAAGAGAGTATCACCACTTATTTCTTCTGAGCTTTGCATATGTGCTGGTCATGACAATTACTCATGGCAGAGTCTTATGGAAAAAGACTCTGATAGGCCACTTATATGCTTGGACTTGAAAGTGAGGGTTTTAAAGTATCCTGGTGAGTAGAATCCAGGTTCCTTCCCCTGACAGCAGCACCTCTTTCTGCCTCTGCTCTTCCCGCTGTCAGTCCTGCAATGACCTGCCCTGACAGGCCTTGCTGGCAGGAGCTCAGCACAGCTCAGCTCCAGGCTGGGATGCTGCAGCTGGTGAGGTTCTCTTTGCTGTCCCTGCAAGCAGGGCATGGTAACCTTCACTGACAATGACACTCTGTCTTGTGAAACCTAAATAGCTGGAGAAGTATTCAGGGGGAGTAATATGTACAATGGTCTGTCCAAAGCCTGAAAGTCATCCTGGGCTTTGCTTTCTCTGTCAGATTGAAAGCTGTTGGTGAAACCAAGGGTTGGAAAAACAGAGTTTTGATCTGTTGTGTGCTAATACAAAAGATAATCAATCTTTTGTAAAATATTCACTGAAGAAAGAACTTCCTTCTGGAGAACAAGTTGTTTATAGGATGAATTCCATGCTGAGGTTAATATTTATAGCCACTATGAATCTTTTAAAGGAGAACAGCTTCTAACTGCAGTAAGGTATGAGGCTTTAATAATACGATATTTGCAGAGCTTGGGCAAAATGTATGTTGGGTAGGTTTTTTTGTAGCCAATGCGTTGCAGAGAAAGAAATATAAAATGAACTCTCCCCATGCTGATGCCAGCAGTCACAGTTGCAGATCGTAAAAAGAGCAGAGAGAGTATCTTTTTCCTATGGCAATCTCCTAGCTGACTGCTAGTTTTCTTATCATTACCTGTTCATTACTTTGGGGTTAAGAGTTTCATATATACAGGAGAATAAGCAACCGACAGTTCCATAAAAAGCCACAACAATGGTAGGCATTATATGCAACTAATTTATTTTCTTAATGTAGTATCAAGCCCGTTTTAGCTAGATTTGTAGAGACACAGTGACACCCAGTGGTCGCTAATAAATATAATGGACAGACCCATAATTCATTTGGGGCACTGGATCTGATCACTATAGAAACTAGCTCATATACATTCAGAAAAGTTCCAGTGTATGCTGTTTATTGAAAAAAAAAAAAGTGATTCAGTACCTGGGGTTTTTTTTTGTTTATTATATTGAATCTCCAAAACTAAAATAAAACAGAAATATACAAAGTTAATGATACAAGTAGTGTTTTCTTATAGCCGTTGCTAAATAAAATTGTGTTGGCTCAAGCACCGTTCAAATAATAAGCTGTTTTCATCTGTCACAAAACTTTTGCTAATCAAGCCTGTAGAGGAAATATTCTCTGTTGTCTTTAAGGTAGAAGATAGGATGGTTTACATTCAACTTATCTTCCCATTTTTATTTTAGCATTTTGGGTAGCCAATCTGCTCTTACAGTTGACAGTCTGTGAAGACCACTTCATATGTTAAAGAAAAAATCTGATTTTCATCTGTGTCCAAAGCATAGATTGGAACTTTATTTTGATTTTATTTTTTTGCCAGGATCCAAATGAGACTTAAAAATGGAAACTCAGTGGAAGATTTAATGAAAAACAAATTGCTCTTGCATCAACTTGACATAAATAAGAAGTTTCCTGCTTGAAATTAAGCTAATAGTGAGGAGTGATTGCTGATTTCTAATATAGCAGCGATAGTCATTGATTTTTCACATTATGTAGAGCAGATGCTCAGTAATCCTATTCTCTTCCTTCTGAAATTTTTATTGAATCTTTGTTGAAGGTTTACAGTGGTTATTCTCATGTTCTTGTGGTCAGCAGAGGGAGTACAACAGTTTAAGGGTGGTTCTGTGCTAGGCCCAGATGAGCATTGGTACACTGCAGAAGATGAGGTTGTGAATGTTCAAGAGGCAGGGGAAGTGAAGGAGCAGCAAAGCCCAGGTTCCACTGAAGATCTCAGAGAAACTTACACTGACATCAGTGGAGCAGAACAGTGTGTAACTGGCCATGAGTGCTGGCCCAGGTGATTCCTTGTGTTGACAATCTGCCTCAGGTTTGGGGCAGATATATACCTGTGAATTGGCTATTGCCACCCTGACTGTTGGGGGATATTGGTGTACTCACTTGTATTCCAGGCTGTGGCTTTCATGAAACACTGGTTTTGTCCTACAGCCTGAGGAAGAAATCTCCTAGTCACTCTTACTTCTTTTCACATCGTACTGGAAAAGGTTTGCTTCCACCAGTCATGCACTCTCACTCTTATATTCTAATATATAGTTCAGAATAGGGGTTGTTTAGGCCTTTTTTAGGATTATGTGTGAGCTGACATACTCTCTTACCTTCAGTGCATGAGTTTCTAGAATTTCCTAGTAAGGCACTATTGCTACTGGCTGCAGGGAGCCAGGTGTGCTCCACATTCCTACCTTCAAACCTTCAGTTGGAAGTGGTCTGGGGTAATTTTGAGTTCAGAACCTAAGGGAATGTGAGTAAAGCTTCTGAGACCTCTGTGTGCCTTGAAGAAGGACTAGGAGTAGCTAAGTTTCTGCGAGTGTCTCCAGATCACTGCAATTTCTCTCCGGATACTGGGATATTCACAAGCTTGAAGAGGAACAACCCTTTGCTGTTTTTCCTATTATACTGTTATAATTTGGAGAAAAAAAAAAAAAGAATTTTAATGCTAACAAACCTATTACTGTTCTTATGTTTTTGCCTTATTGCAGGTGGTACCAGTTGTTCCAGTTCTCAAGCTAATTTTTGAGGTCCCAGTCTTGAAAGAATTTGAGCTGTTGCAGCTCCCCCAAAAGTAATCTGCCCATTCCAACATCCCCATCAAAATCTAATTAAATACATTTTGTTAAAAATCTCCTTGTTTCAAAAAGAAGGATGTCAGGGAAGATTCACAAGAAAAGAAAGGAGATGGAGGAGAAAGGAGTAAAGTTACAGAAGAAAAGGAAAACAAGTGCAGAGGAACAAATTTAAATGCCAGATGAGAAGGTTAGAAATAGTCCCAACCTTATTTCCCTCCTATTGAATCCCAATATGTTTTCACACAGAACTAACAGAGTAAGGATGCTAATACACTTCTTGCGTGCTAGCTAGTTATTAGAGCCTCACAACAAGGAAGGAGATCAGAGAGTACTTGTCACATGCCCAAACTACCCTAGTTCAAGGAACCTGCCACCCCAGTGCATCATATGAGGCAGGTCAAGCCTAGGGTGAAGCAAGCTTTCTGTGTAAGAATTTTAATTAGCAATGAGCACAGTAAAATACATAAGCTGCTGAAAGTTAACAAGTGCTACTGTTTGAGATTTATGTTCAAATCCATGCTGTGCACTTCCCTTTCCTCACTGCTAATGGATTAGCAGTATACTGGATAGTAATCAACAAATATTACAATCATCCTTCTAATCTTATTAATGAAATTGTAAGAAGCATTAAGGACACATTTATACCACTTGTGGGAAACAGTCCAAATACAACGAACCAAAAGCTACTTATCTACAAGCAAAACCAGCATTATATGTCTGAAGGGGGCCAAGTTAATCAGAGCTATCCAGAGGCTAATTCAGGTCCAGAGGGCTGACAAGGCAGGTTAAATGATCATTCATAAATCATTGAAAGCATATGCTATTGTAGCACACCATACCGCATTGTAGCAAGAAAAAATGCTCTTCTGTAGGGTGCAGTTTCCTGCTTTCTATATATCTGTGTTTTGACATTTTAAGTACCTCATCAGTGTCTTTTTTATCCTTAAGTTGTGAATATGTTATAACTCAGCTTGTTAATCATCAGATCTTTAGGAAGGAAGGGGATAGACTGTAAAAACAAACCTAAAATTGTTCGTGTTTGCAGGCAGCTTACTACTGTGCTTACTACAAGCATATACAAAATATGAAGGAATGTGGTTCCAAGATACTGTGGAGGAAAACTGGGGAAAGCAACTGAGAAAATCTGAAAAATCAGCTGTATTTGTCTCAGACTCCTTTGCTTTACAGGATGGAGGGGAGGACACTTATGGTTAATTTTTCACTTTAAAATATTTTGGAGAAGTACTGAAATGGTTTATGTAATGTAAGCTTATTCGCTGATTCTGCCATGGAAAAACTGGGATCTGTTCTTATGCTTTTCTTCTGATAGGATTGAGACTATCCACAGGCTACAACTGACTACTCTTTAGAACTGTCTTCCAAAGGCTCACTTACTCATTTTTGAAAGTTTAAAACACTGCTCTTCAGCTGCTTGCTTTTCCCCCTCCTCTCAACAGATCTTAGAAAGACTTTCTCACTACTTACTGTGAGTAAAAGATTCCTCCAAGGACTAGGCACTTGTTTCTGATCTCACAAGACATGGAACACAGTCCAGTTCTCTATACAATGTAATATTCCACATTTCCAGTGCCTTCTACTGCTATGCACTCTAGTATTTACGTGCATCAGCACAAAGGGAGGGCAAAAGGCTGCCATTGCAACGTGCTCCCTCTGGAAACATGACACTCTGGGATAAAAGACAGCATAACATGTTAGGAAGAAGAGAATAGGCCTTTAAATACAATCATTAAATCATGTGTTGTTTTGTCAATTTTTCCATAGAACACAGAAGGTCTTCAGACTGGGACAATATGTCTGAAAAGCACAAGAGGCTAAAAGCAAGTGAAGGCAGTAGTTCTATTTGATAACACTGTCAAATCAAAATTGTATAGATTTGTCCCCAGCTATCTGAACAGCATCATTTGCTCATTTTTGTAACTTCAGGGGCATGTTTTTCAGTTCTCTTCTTCCCTTTTCTCTACCAAAAAACTTTACGTACCCACTTTTAGCTCTAGGAAGTAGATTGCCTCAAGGCCCAGACAGTCCTTTCACTTTTGGCATAGCGTGAGACATAAGCCCTCATCTGGCTCTTACTTTCTTTGTCAGCCTCACCAAAATCTGACTGTTCTACAGCTTACATTTCCAGCTTGATCCTATTATGTCTGAAATGCCAACTGGCAACAAAAACTGCACAGGCACCTGGAGCAAAAAGCAAGTATTTCTTGTTCATTCTAATTTCTCAGCATCATGTCAGAGCTCCTGGTTTGCTCCCGAAGTTCCTCCCTAGGGTCTCAAAAAGAAAAGATTTTGCTCTTACAAGGCTCTCTGGCTGGATTGTGCACACTTTCTTCTTCTGGTTCATCAATAGCCATTAACTCTATTCTGTCAGCAGCTTTCTAGGGATGAACTTTTGCAACTGCCTTTAAATGGAAAATTAAGTCCTTTCATTTGATTGTTTCAAACATCTGTCCACATTCTTGGACAGATGAGGCCTAATAGAGCTTTTTGGTTTTGTATCATTTGTCTTAACCATCAGAGTGGATTTCTACATCTCAAGACAAAAACACTCAGTATGCTGCAACTCAATATCCACCAGAAAATAGTGTGTGATTTTCTACTTGTATTTTCTTACAGAATAAAGCAGTGGAGTATGAAGGATTTGCCTCAATCTGCAGGATCAGGTGGCAGTGATAATGAGTAAACAAAAGAATACACAGAATAAAAATGGCCTTTCTAACTTTTCATTGTTTCTGCTGTAAACAACAGTAACTACAGTCTTTGGTGAGAAGTACAGTCTGATGAGGAAGTAGGAGGGAAAGAAACCAAACACAGTTGTGAGAAGAGAGATGCAGGGATTACCAAGAGCTTGGTTACTGTTCACATTTTGACCAATCTGAAAGAGAGCTTTGAAGCACAAAGTTGCTCTGCTAAGCAGCTAAGAAACAGAGAAGATTGGAATTCTTAAATATTGATGAGAATATCTTCTTTACCATATTATGTTGAGATCTCTATTCTATGTCAAAATTAAAAATAAGTATTTACTGCAAAAATCCATGTGTCTGTTTTCACAGATGCACCCTAGTAGTTTAAAATCAATTTTTCTATTTTATTAAGCTTTATTCAGTTTTGGGTTTATATATGTGATATAGGATTTTTCTGCTTGGGGAAAGAAATTATACTATATCAGATTTTGTCAACACAGCTATATTACATTTTCACTGAATTCAGCTTTTTGCTGAATTGGTATCATGCCTTTGAAGGAACCTAACTACAGGGACAATACTATATTGCTTTTCATTGGCAGGGCAAAAGAAGCTGAATGAAACAGCTCTGAAGCACTGCCCAGCACAAACCAGAACCCACAAGCAGAGGTGCATATAAGGAGATAAGAGAAAGTTAATGGGTTCATGATGTACAAGCACTCATGGTTTAACAGTGCCTAGAGAAGTGAACAGCAGGTCTAATAGGTGCTCCTGCCCCTTCATTCCAGTGGCAGACTGGAAGCAAAGAGTGCTGTCTTTGGTTTGCCACCACTTTTTACAGAGGTGGCCAAGTGACTCGTCTGTTTTCTTCCTCTGTATTTGGAGCTGCCTTGTGTGCATGGTGCTCTCTTGGGACATTTGTGGACTTTGGGGGCCTGGAGACTGCATTCTGACTTGTCTACACCCGGACCTAAAAAGGTTTCAGTCCTCCAGTAAAGCGAAGGGACAACATGAACTTGAGAGCACACCTGCAAATTTGTTATAATATCCAGATGTAAACTCTTACCACATGTTAAATGTGAGACAGCTTACTGTGAAAAGAATCATGACTTCTTTTTGCAAACCAAGATGCTGTTATATTAAAGATGGTAGAGTCACTTGAATAAGCTATGTGCTGTTTTGCTGTAGAGTAAGAATTTGTTTTTGGCAAATAACTACAGAATAGCTCTTGTTTACATCTATTCATGCCCTCTATTCTAGAACTAATATGCTCCAATCACCCTTGTTATTTTAGAGGTCTAAGTTTTAATTGGCACATTCTGTCTTGGCAATAAATTTTCACGTAGTGAATTATAGAGATGTACCTATACTAGAATTGTCCTGCTGGCCAGAAAAGTTTCCTTTTTCTAGGTCAGACAACTATACTATCCAACTGGAAAAAAACCCACTGGTAAAACACCTACCTATTATCCATCAGGTTGCAGATTTTGTTACCTTTTTCTTAAGAGCTTTCCCTAATCTAGATAGTTAATGACAGAGCTAATAAAAAAGAGCTAATAAAAAGCACATAGAAAAAGTGAACACTCTTTGAAATAATTTAAAGACCGAGGGGTGTTACAGGTTGCTGAATCTGAGGCTAATGCAAGGTCAGCTCTCCCTTAATTTCTTTTGACTTGTTTCTTCCAGAAGAGGATATGATACTGTTCTTGCTCCAGTCTCACTTGCCAACAAGGAGATCCAAATAATCCTCAAGCTGCTGAGTCAATATGTGGTTATGGAGAAAAGCATTTCTCAAATATGAGAGATTGTATGTCCACTGGGAAAGCTCTTTTTCAGACTTCTCTCTCAAGCAAAACAAAACTAAACTATTTCTTATAAGTCACATTTTATTAACCTCTAGCTATTCTTGGTGCTCTCTGTCGATTTCTCTATACCTTTCTTAATAATACTACCGAGGCTGAACATAGATTTGTTTTTCAGGACTCACCAGCACATGTGTTTTGCAATAGCACAGTTTTTTCCAGTCTTTCACAGAAGAGCCTTAATTCTTATCTGTTACACAGGTAAATCTCCATTTATATTAATGAAAATGATGACTCATTCCCAGTTACAGCTCTTTGCATCTGTCTGTAATGAATTCTCTATTGTTTTTCAATCACCTCTTAAATACGTCCAATTTGATTTGTGGTTTTGTATTCCAACAGGGCTTGTAAGCCCTCCAAACTCAGTATCATCAGAAACTTTATAAGTGTATCCTCCATTCTGTCATCTAAGCCATCTGTTAATACATTGGTTAGAATAAGAGAGGACTAAGAACCATAGCATTACATGTTTTCTCCTTCTGTTACACAATTATGTCTTGATTTTCAAATCACACATATTCCACTTGAAAACTTACTATTATTATTTTTAGCTAGAATTTCCACAGCATTTCTGGATATACAATAGTTGCCTAGCAGGGTTTCTTTCAAGTCACTTAGTTCATCAGGGATTTATCTCACAATGTAGGTTATGCCATCCTCAGTAGCTGTCAAATGGTTCATGTATAATAAGCCATCTCATATTTCTGATACCTTCAACCACGAATGGGATGGGGAAAAAAATAACAGATCATGTTGTTAGCTGAACTGTTTTGGTATGTTTCTACTGCCTTGATCAGAGCAAACTGCTAGACAGAATTAGATATTTACTGACTCACATACCACAACTATCTAAATTTTGATGCCATCAATTATATGGGAAGTTTTGTTTGCATAAAAAGATAAACATAGCCTACTGATCAGGTACTGTATCAGGTAATCAATATGAACTGCCCCTCAGCGCAGAGAAAGTAACTCACAGAAGATCAAATGGGATCTCCCTGTAGAACAAATCCAGGAGAAGCATTTTTTTACCAAGTCATCAAAGGAAGACATATGAATTGCCATATCCATTTCAGTTACTGGATTGTGTGACCCTAGCAAACACTCAGACATTTCCACCTTGGTATCCAGTGACTGACCTCACAGAAAGTCAGCAATAGATCAGAGAGGAGAACTGTGTCACCTTCGCAATTTGAATCGCAGTTCATGCAGATTAGCCAGTTCTGGGGTCAGTCTGTCAGATCGGCTTGACTATGGTATGCATTACTAACTTGAAAGGAGCACTCTGATACTTTGTGGCATTTAGGATACAGAGTATGTCATGACTTCAGTGCAAATGTATAAGAAATTACTTTTCTAAATTAGATAGTAGGATTTTCAAGTTGAGTAGCATACAAACTTCAGAGGTTGTTAAAACATTCACACTCAGCACAATATACTTTATTATGGTGTAAAATAAGAGTAAGCAGCAAAGTGTTGTAGTGCTTGTCAAAAACTGTCTCCATATTGTCTCCGCAAGTTTCCTCCTTGTACAATTACTTAATACCTTGTTTGCTTATAAAGTAAGTTATGCAATGCCCTTCTGTTGCCAGGAAAATAGAGAACTGTTTCTTCATGTAAAGCAAGTTCCAGTTCATAAGTATTTGAAATTTTATGATACAGCAGTTATCAAAAACTTGTCTTTCTGTCCAGAGTTAATGGTTCAGTTAGTAAATATTTCTGCACTTGGTAGAAATGAGTGTACCTACTATGCGTTCAATTCATTCAATCTTTAATGGTTTCATTGAAAGATGGTAACTCTAATTCATGAATGAGATGTTTATTGTGGGACTTTGATATCTAAACTAAACCAAACAATCATACTGTTCCAAGGAGCCAGGGCTCAGGGTTCTCCTCACTAATTTGAGCAGCACTGACTCAAGCAACTACATATAGAGAGGCAGGCCCAAAGAGAAGCTCTAAAAACCCTAGATGCAAATACAAAAGCCATTTAAAGTGGGTGATTTATATTATAAGGATTAACCTAATCTGATATTACTCTGAGACACTGGGAATAAAACTCCACAGCAATCTGCCAACTTGCCTTGTCATGGCAGTTGGCTCCAAACTTCCCGAAGAAATCAGAAGATGACTCTTACCATCAGTGATTCTGACTTCCTTTTCACACAGTAATTATTACAATGTTTTGGTAAATTCACATAATGCATGGTTCTTGAATGTCAAAAGCAGTGCTAGAGTGCCCTCTGCTGGCACAGCCCAGGCAGGGGACAGAGGGTTGCTCACCTATAGTCTGAAGGAAGGACGCTGAAAGAAGACCAAAATCTTAATATTTGAGCAAAGGCTGAGAGAAATCCAAAGCGGATCAGGTGGATTTCTTGATCCTTCACTACTCATGTATGACAGAGCATCTGGAAGAGAAAATCTTAAAAACCCACTCACTGTTATTTTAGACAGACATGAGCAGAACATCCGTCCTTTGTCTCTTTCAGTGTCTCTTTGATGTGAAATTCCATCCAGATCTCAGCTGGTCAGAAAATCCCCAGAAAAGGAAATAATTAAAGCAGGTTGTCTTGTATTATCAAAATTATGTTTAAAAGTAGATAATGAATGATAATTAATGTCTTTATAAATTGTCTGTTGAAAGCAGAGAAATCAAATTACTTAACTGCTCATGTTTATACAGAGATCACAGTCAGAATCAGACAATGAGAAAATACAGAAAATATTTCCAAATAGCAAACAATATCTCATCTTTACCTGGTACCAGTAGTGTCACAAAATTGTCTTCTGCTTCACATCAACCTATGTGTATTTCACTTAGAAAATGATACAGCACATGCATAGCACAGGGTTCCGTACACGAAACCATGAAACAAGGAGAGACAGAACTGGTCACCCAGACTATCACGCCGTCTCACTTGTCACTGCTCCCTTTTGGCACAGTAATAAAATGTGCACTTGTGACTCTTCTTATTGCAAAATATTCTGTCATTTGTTATCATTGTCCCAAGCTCCCTCCTCAAAGCTGATCCAGTGTGATATTTCATCTCTTTCTCTTTTGTCTTCTGCCACCCTTTTACAGTGCCCTGTGAGGACTACTCTTGTTTACTTTTGTGCCCCAAATCACCAAGTTTTGTTTTAGCAGTGTATGCTATTGGTTTTGTTAGGAGACAAGTACTAAATGGCTTAAAATCCTATTTCAATAAGTAAGAATTGCAATGAAGCAAGTGAAAGGTTTGCCTTAAGTGCAAGCAATACCTTGACATGGCATTCTTTGTTGCTATCCCTATATGTAATTAAATAAAAAGAAAAAATAAATTCAAGCAAATAAACAAAAAACCCAAACTAAGAAAGGAGTCTAGGCTCCACAGAGAGATCTGGACAAGCTAGATCAATGAGCCAAGGCCAGTGGTGTGCTGTTCAACAAAGCCAAGTGCTGGGTTCTGCACTTGGGTGGCAACAACTGCTTGCAGCATTACATGCTTGGGGAAGAGTGGTTGGAAAGATGCCTGGGGGAAAAGGACCTGGGGGTGCTGATTGACAGTGGCTAAACATGATCCAATGTGTGCCCAGGGGCCAAGGAGGCCAATGGCATCCTGGACTGTATCAGCAATAGTGTGGCCAGCAGGACCAGGGCAGTGATTTTCCCACTGTACTGGGCACTGGTGAGAACTTACCTTGAGTGCTGTGTCCAGTTCTGGGCCCCTCACTACAAGAAGGACACTGAGGTGCTGGAGGAAGTCCAGATAAGGGCAGTGGAGCTGGTGAAGAGTCTGGAGCCCAAGTCGTGTGAGGAGTGGTTGAGGGAGCTGGGGTTGTTTAGCCTGGAGGAAAGGAGGCTCAGGAGTGACCTCGTTGCTCCTTACAACTGCCTGAAAGGAGGATGTAACCAGGGTGGGGGTCACCCTCTTCTCCCAGGCAACCAGGGAGAGGATGAGAGGAAACGGCCTCAAGCTGCACTAGGGGAAGTTTAGATTGGCTAAAGGAAGAATTTCCTCAGTGAAAGAGTGGTCAGGCATTGAAACAGGCTGTCCAGGGAAGCAGTGGAGTCACCATCCACGGAAGCGTTCAAAAAACTGTAGTTGTGGCACGTAGGGAACATGGTTTAGTGGTGGCCTTAGTCATCTTAAGGTAATGGTTAGACTTGATCTGAAGTGTCTTTTCCAACTTGAATGGTTCCATGATTCTATGATTTCATGATTTGAAATTTGTCCAATAACAGACCTGTCTGGCATCCTCTGGAAGGCACAGTTTCCAGAAACATCCAAGACATCCCAACAACAATAGGGAATGGCACACTCGTAGCAGTGTAGTTAAATATTACAGTAGAATCATGGAATGTCTCAAATTGGAAGGGATCCATAAGGATGAACAAGTCCAACTTCCACCTCCTTGCAGGATTACTTAGAAGTAAACCCATATGACTAAAAGTATCATCCAAAAGCTCCTTGAACTCTAACAGGCTGGCTGTAACTGAGTAAAAAGGAAGAGACATGAGAAACTGAAGGAAGCCTATTGCAAAGGTCTTGTAACAAAGAAGTTCCACATAATAGGTAAGAAAATGAGCTGCTCTTAACAGATGTCTTGACTGCTCACCTTTTAAAAGGGAAAATCTGATTATACAAATATCTGTAGGGGCATTTTGTGCTATCAAGAAAGTTTTTGGTTTAAAAATCGTTTACGTGCAATTATAGGTGATTTTTTTTATGCTTCTGCAAGAAAATTGGTAATTGTTGTTAAATGTCCACAGAGAACCTGAACTCAAGTCATACTTGATATAAATGTAAATTTGAGTCATCCTTGGATATGGCAAAGTAGGAACTTCCAGTCATGTTCTCTCCATAAAAAACAGAATGGGTTTTATTTGTTAAAAATTATTTGAGATGGAATTCTCAGTGATTTCCTTTAATGGGATAAATATGAAAAAGAAGGTTCCTTCTACAAGTCAAACCACTGCTCTAATGCTATTTCTGGACCTGGAGCTTTTCCAATTTATAATACATTTATATTTATATCCCATGACACTTAATAAGATCTATGTATGAAATAGAATTAAATATATGTAGCAGGAATGCCACATTTAAGCCTGTTTCCTCGAGATATAAGGAAAAAAATGTGTCCTCTCAGAATAAATGTGTGGGTATTCAGTAGGGAGCAAAGGGATGGATTTACCTGCTAAGCCTAAGTGGAGTTGTCTAGGAGCTTTTCCGTTAAGTCATTGAACACAGGACAAGTGAGATCCCACTTTCTGATTCTTCAAAGCACAGACCACAACGCCAGTGTTTGTCTTCTTATTATAACAGGTACTGGTAACAACATCTCAATGGGAAGGAAGGAAGGAAGGAAGGAAGGAAGGAAGGAAGGAAGGAAGGACAAAAGGAGAAAGAGAAAGAGAAAGAAAGAAGGAAAGAAGGAAAGAAGGAAAGAAAGAAAGAAAGAAAGAAAGAAAGAAA
>WEKY01056812.1:15819-31575 GCA_013390045.1 Picathartes gymnocephalus | reverse complement strand
CTTGTTGTCGCCCCGTGAGGCGGCTGCGCCCTGGGCTCGGTGCCGCCGCCGCCGCCGCAGGAGGGACCCGGGAGGCCCCAGGCCCCGGTAGCCGCTCGCCCCTCGCCGGCCCCGCAGCCCCGCGGAGGGCGGGGAGATGCAGCCCCCGGGCGCTCAGCAGCCGCCGCTCTACGCGCCCAGCAGCGGGGACTTCACGTTCGTCTCCTCGGCGGACGCCGAAGGTGAGCGCGGGGCCGCGGGTAGGGCCGCGCTCGCTCTCCCGAGGCAAGAGCTCGGCCGAGCCCCGGGGGAACGGCATGTTCCGGGGCCGTAGAGACAAGAGGGGCCTTCCTTGCCCTCCTTCCCGCCGCCCCCGCGGTTGGTGTCGTGGCTGCAGGCGGAGCGGGGCGGCCGAGGCGGCCGCTGCCCTGGGGCCGCTGCCGCGGGTGCGCCCCGCTGCCGTGTCCGCGTCACGGGAGCACCAGCGTGGCAGAGGCGGCCGTGCCGCTCTTCTTCCCAGCTTCTCTGAAAGCCAGGCCCCAGGTTGTCCCGGTGACGTGACATAACCGTGACCACTGTCACTGCCCGCTCCTCTGACTCCCGTGTTGCTGGAAGCCCACTTTGGTGTCTCAGCGAAGATTGTGTCGTACGTTCTCGTTTGCTGTAATGTTGTGCCGAAGTGTCTGCGCCGTGTCTCATTGCAGCGCAGTCATGAAAAAGAAGCCGTGTATGTAATTTAGGGGGTGAAGTGTGGCCTGCTGCCAGACTGCTGCACAAATAGCAGTGGTGTACCAACGTGCCGTGAAGATGCGTCTTAAAACTTCAAAACTGAACATACAGGAGTCAACATCCAGCAAACTTATTTTGGTGCAGAATTTTTTTGGTCTCTACCCATTTAAATAACAAGGAGTCTACTTTCATGTATGTATTTAGTTACTCTTATATTTGTGACTAGTGAATCATAAATGCTTACTGATGTGTCCCACCCTGGAAAGGAATTGCTGAAGTGGAGAAATTACTGTGGAATATCTGTTCTTTAGTGAACTTCTCAGGCCTTCTGAAAAGAAATGCCAGTTAACAGCACAGTTGTGGCTGTGGGGTTTTTTTTTTTTGCTAGTTGTTTTCCTTTGTTTTGTTTTTTCTTCTTCACCTTGGCCTGAAAAAGGATCCATGTACCTCTGAGCAGAAGCTCTCTGCTTTTCCTGTGGAAGTATTTGTTGGGCAATGCTGAACCCAATCCAGTACAGCCACCTTTCTGGTAGGTTGTGTTGAATCACACTTGGCTCCATATTTTTTATGAACACAAGCAAGGTGTGATCTCCTGCCTGTTCACGTGTGGTCCTGTCCTCAAAGTGCTGGATAGACCTACCCTAGCAAAGAAAAACATAAGCAAAATTAAACATCTCAATAGTTTAAAAATAAAATACTATACATTGCACTCTAATTTTTATATATTTCCCAAATCTTGATCCATATGAAAAAATAAAAATTAGCTGTTCTATTTCCCCATCTTATTTCTGTGGGAGGTAGGAGCTGTATGAAAGAAAGCTGGAGAGATGGTCACAATTAGGTCACCTGATATGGTAGAAAGAGCAGACTGTTTGGGGTTTTGCTTCTTGTACAGCTTTTTCAAAACTAAGAATCATGACTGTTTTGAAAGCTGGTTTTCTACAATTCTTTGTTGAAATGAGGCATCTGAGAGACCTTGGTTTTGCTTCTGTGGTGTTCAGCCTGAGACAGTAGCAGTGAAGGCACCCAGACTCTCTAGGAACCATCAGTGGCATCAGTTCTTGGCAGATTTTCCAGTGCTCAGTTGCCTCGCAGTTAAATACCTCATTCAGAGCAGCCTGCAGAAGAGGAGGTGACCAATCCCTTTTCCCGTAGGTTTCTGCAGCTTTGTCTTGCAAAACAGACTTAAGATCATGGTAATAGATTTTATAATTCATAAATGTGGTTGCAGGTGTTCATTGGCTGCTAAAAGGAATCTTGGTAAATACAACTTGTGTAGGAGTTTCCGTGCCTCAGGATTGCCTGCAGTCCCTGAGAAAGGAGAAATACACGGCTGGTTGGACTGTTGTGTTTGTTCTTTTGACAGCTGCGTTTATGAACAGAGTAGCAAGAACCTCTCCTTGCAAAAAGGTGTTATAGTAGTAGAAACAAATATTTCTTAATGACATGTCCCAGAGTCAAGAGAAAACTTCTGAGGCTTCAGCTTGATGCCCAGGCATTAAGATTTTTCTGTTTTCCTCCCCCTGTAAACAGCAGAGGAAGGCTTTGCCTGAGTCTGTTGAGAACAGTGTATGTGTGCTGGTACTGAGAGGAGCAAAGAGAAATTCCTGTCTTAAGTTACAGTGATCTTTACAAGGGTCCTGTGTAGATGGTGTTCCAAGAATCAAAAGATTCAATCAGTAACTCTTACAATTATGAAATAGTTGAAAAACATTTATGTAGAAGCTTGGGTCTGACTGGCCTAGCAAGATGGTCTGGGAAGGAGAATTTCGTTGAATTAATTATGATACTGAGTCATCAATGAACACTTAAAGATATATTGGCTGAAGACATTGATATTCTGTCACTGTACAAATTTTGTTTCTATAAAACTGTATAATATTTTCAAAGAGGGTGTTGCAAATGTAATCTGCAACTATGGCCTGATGTGCCTCTGTGAGACTGTTTCAGAAATACTTGCTATAGCTAGGTGTTTTGGGAAATCTGTGCTGAGGAAATTTAATGTGTGAAAAACACACAACAATAAAGAGGCAAAAAATATTTTCTTTATCTCTCAATATATTTATAGTAAGCTTGTACAAAATATTTACACATTTCTGTTTGCATTTTTCCTTCTTAGCAGATAATGGAAATCCATTATTTCCTAAGGAATAATTATTCCCTTTTATATATATTTTTCTTTCTTCAAGTTGCTTCATTTATTTTCCTATACTATTTTTTATTTTCCATCTATATGTAATTTAATAAAATGAGAAAAAAAATATTAATATTTATTGGCGTTTTTGTCAAAACCAACGAGAATATAGATAAATTGCTCTTTGTTTTGCTTAGTACTGTGGCAGAGAAAGATCATAGTATATCAAAGAGAACTTGTATTACTTCTTGTTGTCCAGATCCTAAGGATCTCTGATAGCATTCTTTCTCTAACATTTTCAGCTGGATTAAAGGCAGGCTACAAATTTAAAACATCTTCAAATGTTTTCCTTCTATCAAAAATTTGACATAAAAACAGAGTGATTTTGGCTGAAACAATGCCACTATAAAAAATGGATGCCAGAAGAGGTGGAGTATGATCAGAAGAAAATGATAAGTAATCTACAATTTGTAGCATGATGAGACTCTCGTTGGTTCCCTCCTTTTTGTGCCTTTAAACACTTAATGATAAAGCACAAATGGAAGTGTTTCTGTCATAGCATAGCACTGTGTCATAAGAGTCCAATCTAAAAGCTAAAACCTGGTATTTGAGACTCAACCCAACATTGTTACTATTGCAATAAAACCACAAGCACACTTTCAAATTATGTATCTGTGAAAGTATAATTTTATTTTGTAACTTTGAATGTTTTATGGTGATGACCAACACATGCAGCTTCATATGTTTGTTGTTTATCTTCCAGTACTTTTAAAGTCAAATGGCTTTTGGCAAGACATAAAAAGGTCTATATTTTTCTCCATTTTCTTTAGATCTTAGTGGCTCCATAACAACTCCAGATGTTAAGCTAAATCTTGGAGGAGAATTCATCAAAGAATCTACTGCAACTACGTTCCTAAGACAGAGAGGATATGGCTGGCTTCTGGAAGTGGAAGATGATGACCCAGAAGACAACAAGCCACTCCTGTATGTTGTAATTATTTTTGGGTATCTATCTTTATTAGCTGTAGGGAAAACAAACAGCTTGCAGTTTCTCATTGTCCCACAGCCTTGTGCTGTGACTAGAATTCTGTTTGACAAGTTACTTGACCAATGAGTGTTTTCTGATGCAAGAATGGAAACTTGTTTCTCATTATGGGTTTTAATCTCTGTAAGTATAAGGGTTATGTGGTTTTTCTACTTTTACCTGTTGATATTGTAGTAGTTTAAAAAAAATGATACTGTATTCTTTGTGTCTTTTGCATTCATGTTTCTTGATATTGTGAAAGAATCAAAGGCTAAGACAATCCTGTGGGAAGATTCCTGTTAAGTAAATCTCAGTCAGTTCTGTCGGTTATTCTGAAGTAAAAGCATTGTGAATCATGGTTTTAGTACAGTAGGGATGTTAGAACCAAGGTAGCACAAACTTTCTAATCTTTGATGCTGCCTTTTACTATAAAGCTAGATTAAAAGGGGGCTAGTGCTGAAAGACAATAAAATTTAAAACTGAAAGTCTCTGCATCCATTGTTTTGTTCACAGAAACATGGTTGGCTGAAGAAAGTTTGTATCTTAAGGTTACTACAGTGTGAGTCAGGCAGCCTGGTCCTTGTTATGCACCTAAGCAACTTCATTCTCAGTGTCTCAGTGTTTGCCTGTGAATTAAACATAATGATGCTTTAAAAAATTGAACTGAGACAGAGGGTACTCTGGAGAACTCAGATGAGAGTGTTGGGAGACAACAGATGCCTGGAGAGCTTAATAATGACAGTGCTACTTGGGAAGTGGTTTAAATAAAGTGTGCAGAAGTAGGTCCTTGTGTGAATAAGTCTGTTTTGTAAACCTCTAACTTTTAATTAAGAAACAGACTCGTGTACTGAAGTAACAACATAGGAATTCTGACTTTTGTGTAATTTTGTTGTTTTGATTATTTCCAGAAACGTGTCATAATGAATTCTTGCAATCTGAATCCTATTAAGGATTGAAAGAACAGCAGCCTGCTAAGGGAAGTTCACCAATGCAGTGCTACTGTGCAAATGTTTTGTTCAATAAAGTGAGATTATTTTTTTTACTTGCTCATTGGGCAACCTTACTCCAGACTCCTGTTTCCTGATAAAGCTACCATCACTTTCATATGAGGTAGCTGTCAGCTTGGTGCAAAAGACAATATAATCACACGAGAAACTGTCAGAAGACCTAGACAATGACAAAGAATTATTTCCATACACCAAATATTTGTGTTACACAGTCTTCAGAGTGAAATATAGGTCTGCTACATCCTTTTTAGATAAATGGTGGCAAATAGATGCTTCTAGTCTATTCCTTAGATTCAGGGATGGTTAAAGAATAATTTTGCTACTTAATCACCTGTTAGTAATACCACTTCTGAAGTAACTTTAGTAATAGTAATCCAAAAATTGCCTTGAGGGACTGAATTAGCAGTATTTAATTTTTTTTTTCTTAAAGAGAAATTGTGGTGAATCACGTCTTTGCCTTTATTTCTGACTTCAGCTTTTCTGAAAAAAAAGCCAAAAAATCAAAGCCTTGGACAAAACCTTCATAAGTGGACTTAAGTTATAATTCTACATTTTATTACTATGTTCTTAAATGTAGAGCAGTATATCTGCTGGAAGTTTCTTGCAACCCTTCAGAGCTCCTCAGTCATGACTGAGGTTGTGCACATAAAGAAGTGGAATTGCCCATTACTTGGGAAGTCTGATTCCTTCCCCATCAGGCTAGGGCAGTCAGGGCAACATGTACCAGTTGAGTCCTGGGCAGAAGAGTCTTCTGGCCAGTTTGTATGTGCTTGCAGAGAGTTTGTAACAGGAAGTAGAGAAGGCAATGAGACAAGGGCAAGATCTGTTGATACATATTGTTTCTAGTTCAAGTGACTTCTGTTCATTTTACCCATATTGGAAACAAGCCAGAAATTAAACAATAGGCATAGACTGGTCTGTTGAAAGTTACTGTTGTTGAAGGACACTAAACTCCATTTTCTTTTAAAAAATTGGTTTTATGTATTTGGAGCGGTTTAAGATTAGTGAATGTAATGGTATTCTTTCTTGCAGAATTAGCAATAAAGTATTTTCATAGTAAGTGTGCTCGTGGCAAACTGCTTGGCATAGGAATACACAGACATTCTTAATGTATGCACGTCTTTGACTTTTCAGTAGGTACAATGATACAAACGTGTCACATGTTCTCATGTGTCAGAAAAATAGACCTCCTGTCTTAATGCAGACGCTCAGGATATCACAGAATCATAGAATGGTTTGGGTTGGAGGCAACCTTATAGATCATCCAGTTCCAACCCCTCTGCCTTTGGCAGGGACACTTTTCACCAGTCCAGGTTGTTCAGAGCCACATCCAGCCTGGTCTGGGTAGGCTGTGTATGTTTTCTGCTCTCAGTCATGTAATTTGTTTTTGAGTAATTAAATAAATCTGTGTCCCACCAGTTACTGAATGCAACATGAAGGTATGGTGTTGCTTTATTGTGGAAAAACTGTTCCTTTGCTAGTCATGGCTTCAGAAAGCCTTGTGGCTGACAGGAGACTTGCTCTATAAACCTACTGTTTGCCCCTATACTTATTTTTTTAGCTCTGTTTCATTACTGTGGTGTATAGTAATGCTCACTTGCTTTACAATTTCAGGGAAGAACTTGACATTGATCTGAAGGATATTTACTACAAAATTCGATGTGTGTTGATGCCTATGCCGTCCCTTGGGTTCAATAGGCAGGTAGTGAGAGACAATCCAGACTTTTGGGGTCCTCTGGCAGTTGTCCTCTTCTTCTCTATGATTTCATTATATGGACAATTTAAGGTAGGTATAAATCTTCTGCCTAAAAAGAAATTCAAACTAATTTTGAGGATGTTATTGCTAAGCAATTTGCATTCTTACGTAGGTAGAAAGTCTTTTTTTCACATACTAATGTGGGGCATTTCGGGTGCTGTTTCTCAAGTTAATATGTAGAAAGACAGCAGTTAGGAATGTATTAAATAGCCCACGGGTAAGTTAATCATGATGAAATGTCAGGTTTGTTTTTATACAGTAAAACAAAGGAAAGATGTGGTTTCTAGAGGAACCAGATTGATACTAATGGGCTTACAGTCATATTAGTGAATATTTCCATTTTAATTGTGACCTTTTGTTAATTTGCTTTTTATTACTAAAAAATTTTAGCAAAAAGCATTTGTTTGGACGCTATGAATTCTAATTTCCTGACAAATAAAGCTGCTTATTTAATTCGTACTATATGACTGCCGTCATCTGGTATATTTAATCTTCATTAGTGATGTTTGCTATTTTGTCCTCCCTGCTCAGTTACAATCAAATAACCTTCTTCTAGTCAATAGGCTTTTTCCATAGTTATAGCTACTCAGAGGCATTGTGCATATTTAATTGACTTCCATAAACACTGTTAACTTTTTTCTTTATGTTCTGATTAAAATAAAGACGTGTTATCATTTATAGTAACAATTTGAATGTAAGCCTAGGTGCTCCTGCGTTGGAAGTCTTTATGACTAAATGTGTTGTTACAGTTGTTTAAAATGTGACCAAGTATTGGCAATAAGCCATATGTAAACTAGCAGAATGTGCTTATGCAAGGATTTGTGTGAATGGTGGGATGAAATCATTCCCTTTGGGACCTCTGGCTTCCATATGGTGTACCAAATGCTGACTAAGAATTCCTTCTCAGTATCTTGTCTCTATGAGGCTTGAAGTGAGTAGACTAAACCACTTTATTGTTCAAGTCTTCTGGGTGGACCACTCACCTGTCTCCTAGGCAAAGCATGGACCATTCCTTGACCCTTTGCTAGATGAACCAACTTCTGCAGTTTGTGTACCTCCTGTTCAGGAACACTGGGTCTAATGTTTCTTAGGAACAGTAGGTTTACCATATGGATGCAAGACTGCTCTAGATGTATGAGGAGGGGAAGCTTGCAGCTAGCAATGGGATGACTGACAGCAGCTGGACTAGATGAACCCAAAGGTGGGCTCTAAGCTGGAGAGAGATGACCATTTCTGCTCTAAGACTTTAATCTGGTCCTCTTCTTTCAGTCAGTGGAGGAAAGCAGGAAGTAAAAGGAGGCCATGTGCTATTTTCACAAATAGCATAAAGCCACTATATATTTTTTTAGTGCTGCTGTGATTTTTATCTGGTTTTCCCTATTTCATTTTCCTGGAAATCTGGAACGTTTAATTAAGCAAAGTATTGAACTGAGTACTGAGTTAATTTTTGAAGTTCAGTCATTGTATGTTTGGAAATACAGTGACTAGACTTAGACTGTTGTTTCCTTCTAAAAAGGCATTTCAGAAAGGAGAGCTTTACTTCTAGTCCTCCCAGTGACTCACCACCAAGCTAAGTTAATTTGAAAGTTCTGTTAAGCCAGAGAATGATTTTAGGATTTCTTCCATAGTTTAAGAGCAGAACTATGAAAGAAGCAAGAAAAAATAATGACAGACTTGGTCCCAGGAATCTGAGGCTCTTTATTAAGTTGTCATCATCATCAGGTGCCACTGAGAATTAAAGTCCTGTGTTTTCTGAGTGTTCTCAGTTTGAGTAAAGAATAAAGTGGCATCTTTATAGGTGAAAGAAGGAGAATTCCAACTCCTTGTATTGGTTGGGCTGACTTTCAAAAACTGTCTGAGCCTATATTTTTTAATAGGTGGGATGTGAAGATGTTTAGGGTAGTTTTAACTCAACTTCCTGTTCCTGTTACAATACTTACAAAATACATTGCATGTACATTCCATGTACACCAAATTTACCATTAATATGATTCTGTAAATGTAACCTCTGAACTTTATTTGCAAATTACATTGTGATACTAAACACCATTCTTGCCACAATGTAGAATTCAGTTTTGTATAATAAAATCCTCGACTGCAGTGAAAGTGATTCTGGAAATGGATTTTCCTTTTTCACTATGACAATTACTTATATAAATGAATTGTTCTTTATCTCTTAAGGTTGTTTCTTGGATTATAACTATTTGGATATTTGGATCCTTGACAATTTTTTTACTGGCCAGAGTTCTTGGAGGAGAAGTAAGTACCTGTATGTGAAAAGGTTGTAAAGGGAGGTAATGTAAAGTCTCTTGACTGTGTTTTTCAGCAGTAGTTGGGTTTTCATAGTGCTTGGCTTTGGATCTTGTAGCCAGCTAAGAACAGATGCAGTTGCTAAGTGTAAAGTCAACATTTCAGGTTGTCAGTCTCCAAAATAAAATCTAAAATACTGAGATCATCAACTAATCTCTTGGTGAAATGGATGGTGCACATGGAAGTGATAAACAGTCTGGAAATTTGTACTGTGAATCCCAGAAATTCTAACAGCTTCCTGTGATCTGGAACTGAAATCCATTCTTGAGGGAGAAATGCTTTCAAGTTTTTAGTCACTGGACTAAATGGAACCTTTGGTTTTTTAAGCAGGGGGCTAACAGCAGTTAGAGGTCCTTGTGTTCAAAGCACCTGCCACTGTTTGTTTTCACCTCTGGCCTGATGCAGTTCAGACCCATTAAAGTATGAAAGCCAAGGCATGTTTCTAAACTGCAAAGCCAACTGGAGTTGTGGCCTACATCCATTCCTCCAGCTGCTTGCACTAGCAGGGTTGGAATAGCTGCTTGAGCTGTTTAAAAAGGGACTCATTAAGCAATTCAGGTGTAAACAACAAAAAATGACTTAGAGCAAGGCCCACAGACAGCTGCAGTGGAATAGTCAGGAGGATAAGACTTCTTTAAATGGATCTGCAGCATAAAATACATTGAACTGTGTTGTGAAGAACTGAATATTCAGTGGTGCTTGATTTTTATATATTTACTATGGATATTGCATTAATGATGCACCAGTGTTGCAGACGTCCTGTGTTATTTACTTTAAACTTTTTAGATTTTCCTTTTAATCATAATTGCTAGAATCTTCTTGTGTGAATGCTGTTGTATAAGAAAAAGTTTTTATAAATGTCATTGCATGGTATGTCTGCATTTCAGCACAATCTAGATGCCTGTAAATCAATCTTATTTGCACCTCAAAATGGGAAATTATCAGAATGTATAAACTGGAGAAAAAGTACAGGTTTGCAGAGCTCATTGTGAAGGATCATCATCCACAAAAAAAGTGCTTACAAGATGTCACTATTTTTCCTGTTAAGTCCAAGAAGCCTAACTGTGCACAGGAACATTTCAGACCATAGTAGGGGAAAATAAGACATTTCCTTCTGAAGCTAAGAGTAGTTATGGAAGTACTTGGAACAACTCTGTTCAAGATAGTTGCAATAAATTTAAGCTGGAAATCAGAAGAATTCTGTGCCTTACAGGGATTGAGTTTTAGGTCTTCTGCTTACACCAAAAGCATTCATGTACCTTATGTATTTATTTATGTATAATGGATATGAGTAACTTAATGCAGAAAATTATATCTTTGCTGTTGTGACAACCAGGACTACAGCTGGTCCTTGAGAGGTCTGTTGCAGTTCTGTGCTTCTGGGTATCACATGTAAATGCTTCCTTTGAAAGTGATCATTGACAGCATTTAAAAAAAAAAAAAGACAATGTATTTCTAATTTTAGGGTTTAGCATACAAGACCAATTTTTATACTAGCAAGCCTCCTTTAGCTGAAATTTCATGAGTATAACACATTATAATCATTATTCAGAGTGTTATAACAAGAAGAAATTGTATTTGGTGGCAGAGATTGAGTACTGCAAAGCTTATTTTTATGTGCTTGAAAATTTCAGGTTGCTTATGGCCAAGTTCTTGGTGTAATAGGATATTCCCTACTTCCCCTCATTGTCATAGCGCCTGTACTTTTGGTGGTTGGATCATTCGAAGTTGTTTCTACTCTAATAAAAGTAAGTTCATATCATTTATTGAGAATTTAGTTATTTTTAAGACACTTTCTTAACACTTCAAGTAATCGGTTGAGGAAAACATAACAATGTGTCAAAATTTTAAGACCTACAAAGTGAGCTCTGTGATCCTTTTGGTTAGCATGGTGGAAAGTGAATGCGGTTTTAAATGCTCCTTTTGAGTGCTTGGGGATATATAGTGCTGTTGCCATAACAACACCTGTTGTTACTAGGCTAGCTTGTATTTAAGTATTTTGCTGTGCTCTAGTAGTTGCCTTACAAAAGAGATGGGGTTCTCATTTTGAGAAGAGAATGCATAATTAAACCTCAGAATGAAGAATCTGAAAATAAGTTGTTCTCTCCCTCCCAGTCATCTCCCTCTCTCATCCAGTTTATTTTTAGTCACTGCAGCATGAATATGAGGTTAGTCATTGTTCTGAGACCTCCCCATATTGGTAGCGGTACAAAGCTCTCCGTAGCCTTTGCAGAGAAGGTAAGGATTGCTCTGATTTAGAGGGGAACATAAGGCACAAAGAATAACCTGCCTGATACCACCTGCTGCTGGACACCTTTTATGGAACCAGCAATATTCCCTGAAAGATCCAGAATGATACAACGCTCTTGGACACTTCCACTACTTCTTAAAACCCTTTTGGGTAGCCTTTGAAGTTACTGCTGAGCCTGGGAAGGTTAACTGACAAAATTCTGTTACGAGCTAAACTGTACACTTTCTGGGGGTTTGTTGTGTTGACTTCATTTTTTCTGTCCCTTTAGCTTGCTGGCAAACAGTATAATTGAAGTACAACTAGACTTTTTGATAAGTAACAAAATTGCTGTATTTGTGATTTGATAATCTATGATTACTGATAAATGATAGAATGTGACTCATTAACTTGCCAGTTAAATAATAGATAACTTTAAAATAAATATATGTTCATGAAACCTCTGTTACTTGATTACTAGTAACAACCTTATGTTAACTTTAGGGTGAATCTCTGTTAGGTTCTCATCTTTGCACCACTAGTATGAAAAGGCATTACAAGCCCCAAATGGCCAATCTGTTGGGCTGTGACAAGTACTACTTCTTATGGCTGGCTTTGTGTTATACTGACAGAAGTGATTTTTACTGTGGTATTTGGAGAGACTTTCTTGTGGTGTCAGCTAAGACTGTTTATCTTCTTTTTCAGTTGTTTGGAGTCTTTTGGGCTGCATACAGTGCTGCATCATTACTAGTTGGAGAAGAATTCAAGACCAAGAAACCCCTTCTAATTTATCCAATCTTTTTATTATACATTTATTTTCTGTCCTTGTATACTGGGGTGTGATCTAGTGTAAGATGTGGCCAGAAACCATATTTCAGTCACTTGCAGACTGATAATGTGTAAGATTAAGAAGGCTGGAGATAATACAAGTGACTGTTTTGTATCCAGTTGTCAAGATGTTTTAGGATCGGAGAGCATATTTGTGTATATTATTTAATGAAGCAATTGTAGCTATATAGATTTGTATCAAAGTTCTAGGTTTGTTTAAGACTCTTCAGATTTTAATGAACAAAATAAAAGAACCTTGTGTTTTATAACAAAGCGTAGCAAAACTGCAACTCAATACCTGTGCCAAAAGCACTGGGACCAGATTGCTATATTCAAGAATTAAAAATGAGAAGTTAACTGTTAACAATCTCAAAGTGCAATTTTTCTTTTGAGCTTAAACACAGCTGGCTTTTTTTTGGCACAGCAAATTCTGTAGATAATATATATTTATGAAACAGTCCTGATTGTTCACAGAATAGTCTGTATAATCAAGACAAGAAGATACTACTTTTAATTTAGTGCCTCAATTACTGTGATTTGGCTGTTGAGTTTTTATAAATTCCAATTTGTTTTCAAAACATGTATATACTGTGTATTTTGTATCTATGGCTTGTGTGTACCGTAAATACTCCTTGGTTAAGGATGTATATTGGGTTTTTAAAAATTGAAGATACAAGTATTTGAAGTTTTCATTTACTATCTCTGACCAAAGGAGCAAGATATTTACTGTGTGACATAATTAATTAAAGTGCATATTTAGAGAATCAAATTATTTTACTTAAAAGTATAAATTTACAGAGAAATGGGTGAACACGTTTCTCAACTCTAGTGCTGGCTTAATGTTGGAGAAAAAAAAGATGATCTATCAAATTTGTGTGATCTTTAAACAATGTTATTTTATGATGACAAAATAAAAATATTGCTTCCCTAACTATGTTTTACAACATCTTGCTCTGTTTTGCTTTTAATAGCATGGTATTTAACGTGCTTTTTTTTTTTTTTTTTTTTTTGCACCAGTACTGTTAATCCCTGGTAAAGAGAAATAAGAAAGATTTGGAAGGCCAGATTCTCCCTCCACTAAACAAGGCAGAGTTACAGCCTTAGTAACAGTTAGAGTCTTGCTAATTTTGACTCTAAGGATTACGTAATAATGTGATGACATGTTAAATATTTCCTGTGTACTGTGTTGATTGCTTATATAATGGTCCTTATGGTAATATTTCTTCACAAGGGAAGTCCACTAAAGTTCACTTTGTATGGTACTAATGTAGGCATTTGCAATCTTCTGTATTTAGTATCAACAAATAACTCTGAAGGTTTGGGGTTTTTTTCTGGTAACAGAAAAAAAGCATTTCCCATTCCCCTCCCCCTCCTCCCTCTTTTTAATGCTACAAATAAAAATCAGCCATGACAGGGTAATAGCAAGGGCTGTCTTGGATCCCTGATGGACATATTTCCATATCAGAACTGTAGTTTTTCAGCTTTTTAGACTGTGTAACTAGCCAGCTCAGTAACTTATTTTTACTAGTCATTACTGATGCAAAATACGTAACTAAATTCCAGCTCTCCCACAAACCTTTAGCTTATCCATTTTGCTTTCCCAGCTGATGCTTGTGTTGGTTTTAAACAGAACCACTTGAAGTTAGTGCTGGACATAATTTGTAGTGTAATAGTTGAGCTTGTAATATATAAAAAGAGAAAAATTGGTAGAGTGACTGACTTTTCACCTGACTTGATTTCTGAGTAAGTTGTGGTGGAATTAATGCAAAGTGGTACTAAATCAATTTATACCAGCAGCAGCTTATTTCTTACCTACAAGTGTTTTGAGAGCATTCATACCACATCCTAAAAAAAAAAGGAAGTTACAGTGTATTAAAAAGAAAGCGTATTAGCTTAGGAATCTTGCCTGATAATGTGGTTTTACCTCTTTTTCACGACTAATATTTATTTTTTTAACAGGAATGTCCAACTGTTACTAAAAATGCCACCCAGCCCCTGTGAATACTTCATCCCCACAAAGGTGAAGGGCAAGAACACATTTAGGTTACCAGGCTGTTGGACAGGTTTAAGCTTAGCTCCTCGCTGCATAGTTGTTCATGAGGTGTTCTGTGCATCTGAACTGGCTATGAATATCAAAAGGATGCAAGAATGTTCCATTGAATCTCCAAATACTTCCCTTTCCAGTAATGTTCTGTGAAATTTATAGTTGCAATTTTAACTGTTCCTTTCCACAGACTTGGCACATGTGTAATATGTAATGTAGATATGCACTTAACACAGTAACGTATTTTGTACCCAATTGCAGATTTGCACCTTTTAATCTTACTATCTTTAGGGCCACTTTTTGCATATGTTGTGCAAAAAGCATACGAACAGCTCTCAGATTATTTTGATAGTTTGTAATAACTTTGCATTCAAAGAACTCATATTTTTAGATGAGGTGTGTGTGTAAATACAAGATGTATTTTATAAAAACTTTGAATTAAACTTGTTTACAGAATGTATGAAGCTCATTTATATTTACTGACTTAATACTGAATAATTAATATTGATGAATTAAGACACATCCATGTTCCTGTGCATGCCCCCAATATATTGATGCTATACATAGCACCAGCAGCTTTGAGGCTATAAATACGTTTCTCTGATAATCAACATACTACTTCAGTCTGTCAAAACTGGAAACTTAGAGCACATCCATCTAGCAAAAAAATTGCCTTTCTAGGATGCAACACCTCATTTTGGGGTGGTGACATGGGTATCACACCTTGGTGAGACATGTATTTTGGATGATCTCTAGAGAGCAGCTAGACATGTACATCTCGTTTCCTCTTCTACCCATCAGAATACTCTGCTGTTTATCAGAAAAGTTTTGCTTACTTGATGAAATCAATTGTTAAGACAACGCACAGCTTGAGATCTGCTATAATTTTATCATTATCCTTGCTGGTGTTTAATGTTTTGCTGGAAGTACTACAGTAAGCTTTAAAGCTGCTCATTTTGCTTTCAGGACAATTTTGATTAGCCTGAGTGGCCCACATACCCAAGTGGGTTTGGTTTGGTTTCCGTATTTTTGATTTACACACTGTATTTCTTTCAAAATTTCCCTGCTAGAGCAGCATGTGCTAAGTTGGGTCCTTCTAATAAAAATATTCCGTAGAAAACTTTGTATTTGAAAATTAGCTTTAACACCATCAGTAGCCTAAAAGCTTTGAGATATTTGCGTATAACATGTCACTTAGATCAAATAAAGCTTGTGGGAGGCAAAGTAACGTGTACAGGTAGGCTAAGCTATACAAACTGAATTGGTGTTTTAGGGGGTGAAAAGGGAAAATCTCAACAAAGTACAAAATGTTTTATTAAACTCAAGTAATTTTTGAAGCACTACTGTCGTGGGTGCAATGGCTCCGCGCTCCCCGCCCGAGGCCAGGGACACCCTTTCCAAGGGCAGCCTGCCTTCCGCGGCAGAGCCACTGTGCTTTTGTCACTCCGTACCAGCGCTGAGGCCACTGACACCGGGGCCCTCTCGCACACTCGGGTTCAAAAACACAACCAGTGCCGGAAGCGGCGTACGAAACACAAATCCCCGCTCCGCCTTCCCCGAGGCGGGGGCGGCGAACGCGCTCGCCCGCTTACGACCCAGGTTTCGCCCGAAGCGATAAGGACACGGCAGGGCCGCGGGCGGGAATGGCCGCGGGAGTGGAGCCAGCGCGGCGCGGGGAGGGCGCGGGGAGTGGCACGCAGGCATAGCGCAGCCCCGCC